>PNEQ01102097.1:0-12705 GCA_003012365.1 Medauroidea extradentata | reverse complement strand
AACAACACCGCAACCTGTTTGTTCTCCGGCACGGAATTTGCATCAAAGTAAAGCTGTAAGCGCATCAAATACGAAACAATATCCTCCGAATGTTCATCAAACTCGTCCATCCGACCGTACGATGCCATCGCGACCCCGAATTCCTTCCTTGATTGAACTAAAAACCACCTCGTCGCCAATGTTATGTTTCTTGCTCGTCTGCCATCATCATAACTCCCGTTGCCAACCGCTGCAACCTAAAGAGCTAAACCTTACACTACTCTGCACTACTCTGTTCTAACTACACAGTACTACACTACAGTTTTTTTTACCACAATCTGTATGAGCTTTCTCTTCTTTGGTGTGATTTCTGTGTCCAAAGAGCAGTCGAGCAACTGTAAAATTTTGCTCCTTAATTGTAGCTTCTTATTTTCACTACCACTGCAAGTTTTGCTGGGATCACATGCTGGTGATGAAAATTGGATAGACTCATTTGAGTTGTCTGAACACTGTTCTTTAAAAAGTCTCGTTGGTTTTAATCTAGGGGTAGATGATACCAATGCACATTCATCATTGTGCCGAGGTGAAAAAATCTGTGAAGTGCTCGTTGATGGTGGGGTGACACTGCTGCATGCTCGGACAACAGTAGTAGCCCATGGTTTAGCATATATGTGGTCTCTCTGTTGAATCCTGTAGTTCAGCAATACAATTAATTGGCTGTGGTGTGGTATGGTCAGGCTGTGGTGTGGCATGGTCAGGTTTTGATGTGGCAAGAATAGGGTGTGATGTAGCACGAACAGATTGTGGTGTGGCACTACCAACAGGTTGTTTACAAGGTCCTTCACATGAATTTTCAGCAACCAAACTTGCAGCTGGTATTGTAGGCACAGCACCACGATTAAGCAGCACCTTGTCAACATCTTGAAACTGACTTCTGTCAAAGTGAAGCTCACACAGGTAGGCATGTGTAGCGCTCAAGGCTGCATTGCCACAAAACTCAGTCCACACCTGGTACCTGAAACAAAAAAAAAACACATAAATTAACATTCAGAACACTTCATAATGCTTAGAAAAAAAATAATCAACAAAAAAATGACATGTAACATACCAATAAGCATTTATTTGTATAGATCTATTGTGACTGTGTTCGGAATCCCATTTTTGTAATATAAGGGCACTGTATACATAAATTTTCATAACCATGCTTTTATAATTATATTTGTACCAGATATATTTTTTCCCCTTATGTTAGACACATAAATGTGACTAAATTTTGCTCGTATGAACATTTTTTATCTCTCATAATTTTCACATAATGGCTTGTTAAAGTCAAAATTTGCACGTTTCCGATTTAACGACTAACTGCACTAAAACGAGCAATTGCACTTTAGGGTGGCCACTCAATCCACAAAATAAAATTCCCTTATTTTTCCATGACAAAAAATTAAATTTCCCTGATTTTTATAACACTTGCATAAACATTCATAATACACGTACTGGCAAGCTACAGCATATTGTATCTACACAATTAAGGCACATGTTACATACCTGCATTCCAAAATCATTGAAAATTTGATGCACTTGATCAAAGAAGGCTAAATAAGTATGTGTCTGAATGTTAGTGCTAGCTACTTAACGTCAAATTGTCCTCTTCTGTAAATATAACTCAACCCAGTTTATCATTTTGTATAGATGAACACACAAACCACTTATCAGTCACAACACTATCCAAATTCACTTCAATATACAAACATTAAAAAAATTTCAATTTAACAACTAAGGAAAAAATTATTAAAACATAACTAAGTAGTTTTAAGAGACTATTTCTGCATCAATAAGGGCTGCTTCTTTTTTTGCATCTTCTATGATTTTCTGTTTTTTGGCAGCAAGATCTTTAACAACCACTGCTGTTCTCTTTTGTTAATTTCAGCAACATTGCTGGTCTCTTTCTGTGCCTTCAGTTTAGTTGTTGCTTCTTTATAACAAGCATGAGAGTTTCGCGCAGCATGAATTACTTCCTTGGAAATATTGGAAATAAAGGCGTCGATTCCACCCGCTGCTGTTACCCCATCATAAATATGTCTCTGGGCTACTAGAGACTCTTCTCTGAGGTTTTCCACTAAACACTAATTATTTATTGAGAAACCTCTCTCTAGATTTGCATTTCCGTGTGAAAAGATGAGGACAAATTTAACGAAGGTTAAAAGCTCGTCACAATTGGTCGAGAGGCTACAAGTTTCATCCATAAACTGTCCAGTTTATTCTCCTTTCTCACAAATGTCTTCATGGTGTCCTTCACATCTTATGTATCACACAAAGCACTGAACTGACTCTCAACTCTGTCAGCTTTGGTTCCTGAAATCCAGTTATTTCCCACCAAGATTTTAAGAGTCTGCTTTAGACGTTTGTTTCGCAGAGCTGGCCGTACTACAACACCTGGATCAAGACAAGAGATCCCCTTAGTCAGAGAGTACTTAGGAGGTGAGCGTTCCAGAATTTTCTCACAAAACTTTGTCAAGCAATTTCTACAATCGTTTCGAAACTGCAGAATTTCCAGTTCAGATGTACTTTTAATTTTACGCAGAGAATCACGAGTAGCATAACCAATATCAATGTGCTTTGCTCCCAATAAATTAGTTTTATCAGAAAGATTAATGCCTGTGACCTTACTAGATGATTCCAACTACTCTGATTTGACAAATTTGGTTATGATATTTTTCAGCAGCGAGTTTAGTGCCTCGAACAACAGAGGTGCCATTGGTGCATGAGACTGAAAATCTGTCAAGAAAGGCTCTACAGTCGAAGCCAATGAATGAAAATAAGTTAGCTTGGCAAGTAAGAACTTATCTTTCAGTTGTTCTGACACAACTGTGAAACTGGTACACTGTGGAACTTTGGTTTTGGTTACTTCTGCTACATACTTTTCTAAAAAAAAGGCACAATTATCATTGCTCTTTCTGCTACTTTGATATTTTCCAACCATCGTATAGGACAAAATTTCAAGGGAAAAGTAGAAGAGCCAGAATGCTGAACATAATCAATTCTACGCGACAGCACATTTTTAAATAAAAAATACAGCGCTCTCAAAAATTCCATTACCTTCCATCCAGTAGCCTTGATTGATGCCTTGAAGGCCCCATGAAGAGAATGCAGTCCACATGTACCAATATCCAAAATTGATGCAACACT
Organism: Medauroidea extradentata; assembly: GCA_003012365.1. Classification (NCBI taxonomy): domain Eukaryota; kingdom Metazoa; phylum Arthropoda; class Insecta; order Phasmatodea; family Phasmatidae; genus Medauroidea; species Medauroidea extradentata. Next base: position 9,537 of record PNEQ01102097.1, on the reverse strand, counting down.
AGGATCTTTCTTCAAAAATTCACGAAAATATTTCATAAGCTTAATATTAACATTTGGTCCGTCCATTGAAACCTGTACAATTTTATGCAAATCAATGTCACTGAAGGCTGAAGTCAGGGCTTTTAACAGATCTTGTGATGTAGCATATCCAAGAAATGCAGAACAAAAGTACCTTGTAACCACACAATTTGTTTCCACATTCCAGAACCTAACCATAACATCCATCTGGCCTCTTTGTGCCACCTTGTTGAGAGATTAATCGAAACCGATCACGATGTGGGAAGCACGTGAACACATTTTAACAAGTTCGCTATGGAAAAATGGTGCCAAACCATACAGGATCAAATAAGAAATGTTTATACAGTGTAGCTGCATTTTTGGGCAATAGTAGAATCAGGAAACATAACCTTTAAATATTATGCATTTAAATCTGCACTCGGAACTGACACGTGAGACATAATTGCTAAAACACACCAAATAATCTCAGCACGAGTTACATTTTCATTCAGAATAAACCTATTCAGACTACATGACTCTTGCCTAGATTTAACCTCACTAACAAGTGTTGTGCTTTCTGATGTATTTGCAACAGCTGTAGCTTCTGATGTAGAAGGCTGCTGCGAAATTACGTCAGGTGTAATCTCTGATACACAAGATGTTATTCACGCACGATTAAAAAATACGTCCTACGTGAATCCAGAACCCGAAAGTTTCTATTTTTTTAATTTCTTTTTCTTCTTGCAATTGGGCCTCAGCCCTGTGGCAAGGATTTGCTTAACCTACCTCTTCCCGATTTTCCGACCCCATTAACCTTTTCCTAAAATCCCTCGCTCCCATCACCTCAACCACCTCCCTCGCCAATTCATTCCAATCCTTCACCGTTCTCACTATCATAGTGTTTTTCCTCTCTCTGTCCTCTTCCCCACCCTCTGTATCTTCCACTCATGATCACCTCTTCCCCTGAATATACCTCTCTGTATCATGTCACTCAGTTGTACCCACCCATCCACCCCTCTCACCTCCTTAAACATCCTTACCAGCCTCTCCACTCTCCTCCTCTCCTGCAGTGTGCCCCACCCCAGTCCTCTCACCATTACTGATGGTCTGAAATATTCCTATCACTCCCCCTGTGCCCTCCACTTATTTGTGACCCACCTAGCAGCCGTTCTGTGAACCTTTTCCATCTCTACCACTTCCCTTCCCATGTACGGGTCCCAGACCGCCGCCGCATACTCCAAAATGGGCCTCACCATTGTTTTGTATCCCTTTTCTTTCACTTTCTTGTCTGTGCCTCTTAACACCCTTCCCAGCAGGGCCAGCACTCTTCTACCTTTACTTGTAACACACTTCACTTGCTCGCCCCATCTTAAGTCATCCTGAAGAATAACTCCCAAATATTTATGTTTGTTCGCCTCTCCAATCTCCTGTCCTCCCCATCTATATGTCTCTCTGACTACCTTTCTTTTCTGTGTAAATCTCAAAATATTAGTTTTATTTACGTTAATTTTCATCTCATTTTCCTTCGTCCACTGTTCCAATTTGTTTATGTCCTCCTGCAGACCCCCACTCTCTCCAATCATCTTGTACAATACACAGTGACTGAGAAGTGGTAGTCATTGTAGAAGTTACATGAAAAAACTACCGTCTAAATAATCACACTGTAACACGCAAAATACAAATAGAAGCCAAACTATAACGACCTAGACATTAACACACACAATAGAGATGAATTTCAGTTTCGACAATAGTCATAATGTTTTCCAGAACCGGCAATAGAAACTGATATCTCTCCATGCCGTCATTTTACACAGTTTCTAATTCTGTTCCTTGTTTATTTATTTCAAAACTAACAGACGTTGTGAAATAGTTGCATTTGCTGCAAAAGCAAGTTAACGTACGGTGATCTGCTGTACACAACTGCAACGCCAAAACTTTTTTAGAACACTTTATTATTAATTAGTTATCACATGATAGTACAACAAGAAAACCCAACAAACCTACGAATGCGGCCTTTCTAGCCCACCGAAACGATAAAACAATGCGACGCCATTTTAGCACAACAAATACGCCACGTTGTTGTGATTGGCCGAATTATCCTAAATGTAACATAAGTAGCCAATCAGATACGGGAAATAAATATAAGCCACACAATATGATTTTCCGACCTACAACCAATAAGAAAATCGCTAGTAAAAATAAATGGTCCCAATAACTAACGCCCGTAAATATAAACGTCTTTAGAAATACTACCAATTTCCCTCCACCCTAATCTGGAGTTTTGCACATTATAGACTTCTTTCAGAGAGCGGCGGATAGCCGGCGAACAACCATTCGCCACCAAGTTTCCACTTTTTGGGAGATTGCAGGTGAATGACGGCCAGACCTCATTCGGCGAATCACCAGCTGTTCTGTAGAGACCAGTTATGAAAAATGGCGAGGAATTTTAACGAATTCATGCGGCACATGGATGAAGTTGTCAACTATTATGAATAAATAGATGACCAACGACATGCGCGACTACCCAAAATATATATTAGGGACATGGAAGATCCCTTTTCAACTGCAGTTCATCTCTGCGCGATACATCGCAAGCATTACATTCTGCAGTGATTTTCTTCCACATTTCCTTTTGTTGTGATTGGACACGGAGTCAGTTTTCTTGTTTGTAGTTATGTTTTTGAATTTTTATCAGGTCGAAAAAAAAATTGCTTTTTCTTTAAGAGTGTATCGCACTGTTGAATTTTTACCTTCCATAGTCAAACTTTTCCGCGGCTTTCTTCAATCACATCGAATATCTCACGTGTGTCCCACTACAACGACAACAAATTTTCTTACAGACAAGGAAAACAAAATCGAAACGATTTTATTGTTAAAGGTACGTGTGTTCATAACAGTGGTCTTTGAGCACTTGAGTCTATGTTCGCTGCTATCTGAGTAAGGCTTTCGACAGTGTCAATCATACTATACTTATCCAGAAATTAAGTTTATATGGCATCAGAGGCACAACTCTCGAATGGTTCAAGTCTTACCTGTCCCATCGGTCTCAAGTAGTAGTAATAACCTACACTAACTTATATACTAATACTAAATATTATGTTAAATCTGACAATCAAAATATTTCAATTGGCGTACCTCAAGGCTCTGTTCTTGAACCTTTATTGTTTCTCTTATATGTTAATGATTTTCCCAATAGTATCTCAAGTGGCAAATTTGTATTGTATGCTGATGATACTAACATTTCTATACATGGGGACAATTCAACTAATTAGCATGAAAATATTATGAAATTAACAAATGATATTACAGAGTGGTTAAGCTCAAATGACTTAATACTAAATTAATTAAAAACAATCTGGATGCACTTTAGAGTAAAAAAGTATGTACTTCTCAAGAACCAGTTGTTTCAATTAGTGGTGATGTGATAACTCAGACTAACACGACAAAAATCTTAGGAATCTATATTGATGAAAAACTCAACTGGAAACCCCATATATCTTATCTGTAAAAAAAAATTAGCTCCTCAGCATTTGCAATGCGAACACTTTCGAAACTAATTAACTTAAATGCCGTGAAAATGATTTATTTTGGTTATGTTCAGGCACATTTAAGGTATGGAATAGTTTGTTGGGGAAACTCTGTAGGTGCCAAGAAGATCTTTATTCTACAAAAGAAAATTATTAGAATAATAATGCACGCTGATCTGAGAGCTTCTTGCAAGCAGGGGCGTCATTTGGGTCTACAGGGGGGGAAGGCAAATGCCCCTCCCCCTGGATTTAGAATTTTATGTATATAAATATATTTTTTGTATTTTTAAATGTAATAATGCTAACTTAATGACATAAAACTGAAGTTGTATTATTAAAGTATCTAATTTATACATGCTTAATTAATAAAAAAAAGATGCAACAAGGTCACTGTCGCCAGAAAACAAAATCTTGCCCCCCCCCCCTAGAAAAACCTGAAATGACGCTCCTGCTTGCAAGCATCTTTTTAAAAAAACTAGAAATTCTAACCTTACCCTGTTTATATTTACACGAAACACTTATCTATGCACACACAAAGCTTAATGATGAAATACAAAATTGCAATATACACAGTTATGGTACATGAAATAAAAATACCTTTCACTTAACATCTCACAATACTTCATGCTTTGCAAACAGCCCTAAGTATTCTGCCATTTCTCTATAAAACAAACTTCCAGAAATTCTTAAATCAATAAAACAACTACCTACAATTAAGAATAAATTGAAAAGTATATTATTAAATTACAATTTCTAGACCATCAAAGAATTTATGGTCACTAAAATATGCTGGGAAGCAGTTATGTAAATCTGTATACAATGATAAGTATATTAAGTTAATATGGTTTAATATAATCGTTGTTAGGTAGTGTCTCGTGTTTAGTCCCGATTTGTATGGATGTACCGGTAATGATTTGCTGTTATTTAGTAATCTGTATTATGTGGGTGAACATACAGTTTAATGTGGGCTCTCAGAGTAAAGATATGTGGTGATTTTTTTATTGTACTATATTGTAAATATATATATATATGTGTGTATGTATCTTATATTGACAAGTCCTATACTATCGTACAATTTCTGTACACAATGTATTCCACGGGACAATAAAGAATTGAATTGAACTGAAAAAAAAATGAGGCTGTGTTGCCAAATTTTATGAAGGAGAACCATCCAACTCCCTTTCAGCTGGCGATCTCCTGGCGATCCATCCACAGACAACTATAGTGTAGGAAGGGTGGATGATCGCCAGCGAACTACTGCGCGAATAAAGGCCAGGGGCTTGCCAGCAAGCCTTCGGAGGACGTTTATAACTACGGCCCTAAATTTTTCATGGAACTCTAAGGGCCGTAGTTAGCACTGAATTATGTCATTCTACCATTCTGTCGTCTGAAATCCAGACATTAACGAACATTTTTTTATTTTCAGCACACTTCAAAACACAACTTCGGTATATGCTTGTAAAACTTCGTGGTAATTTTCTTCTCACAAAATGATCCTTCACTTCTTACATCATTTTGCATGCACGAGAAGTCTACAAAATTTGAAATTACGAGAAACATTACCGAAATATTCTTTTGACACAACAAACTATTTCAAAACAGCACGAACTAGGTTAAAAAATCAACATATGATATTTTCGTCGCCATACTTAACTGCAGTGTATGCCTTAGCCTTATCCAGAGCTTCAACCTCCCGATAAAATAGCCAGACATTTATCCCTTAGTTAGGCCTACCTAGAGTTCGTAAGACGCATTTGTCGTCTACCTAGGAGATAAAATTTACCCAGATGTTACCCAGAGGTGGTAAAGCTGGGTTCACAATTAAAAACTTAAGAATTATGACGTGTAGCTAAGAGTTTACTTAAGAATAGAAAATGTGTTTGTTAACGTACCGATTCGCAACAGAACTTAACAGGCCGTGTGAGGTCGTGTGGCGTGTGGGCCATGACTTAAGAAGTAACAGATATAGCAAAATTTTATATATTTTCCGTAAGAATTAAGGGGATGAACCAATCAGAGCATTCGGGAAGTTAAATAAACATGGCGGATATTTAAATAATATATGTTAAATACTGTGTGGTGCTATATATGATGGATTTGGCATATTATGATCATTTAAAGCTAAAAAATGCAGTTAAGTTTACATTTATTTTTAGTTTAATGACAGAATAGCTGTTTGAAAAGATTTTAAAAACCCATTTGGCTGGCGAACAACTAGTAGTATATTATTGATTCGTAAAAACGGCATATTATTATTTATAAAAATGTTAATCTGAATTAATGGAAATTGTTGCTAAAATAACAGAAATAAAACATGTTTGTTACATGTACAAGTGCAGACGCTTATCACATTGAAATACTTGTTTAGAAGCTATGTCTGAATGAAGTGTTCGGTGGCATAGTGGTACAGTTTTGGTTTGCTGACCCCAAGGTTGATGGTTCAAAACTCACTCTGAATGTATATTTTTAGTAATTTAAATTTGTTAATTTATATTTGCACATTACGAATAAGTGAAGTTTTCTTGGGTTTATACATGCAGTCTCTGTGTAATGTGATTACCCAACTGTACGAGAACTGTTACTCAAGTAATGAAAATGGAGATGCAATTTTTAATTTCTAACATTTTTATACATTGGTTTTTCATCTATACCATTCCTTGGCGATATTCTGGACAACTGACGATGATATATATTGAGGAATCTACAGTAATTTCATGCGTTTGAAGAAAGCAGAGTAGTCGGGGTATTGGTTGGAATTAAGAATTAACACTTTTATTATGAACCAGAATTACTTAAGAAATTTTTCCGTGTGTGTGATTGGCGCTTACTGCATAATTCTTAATTCTTAAGTTTTTAATTGTGAACTAAGCTTAGGACCGGCCCTTATAGAAAAATACATGTCGACTGCAGTTACAACAATCGAAATGTTCAGTTGATCGATATACAAAAACTTAATTTCGATAGAAGTCGATTTATTGTAATAGAAAAAAAAATTTTCTTACCTTGGCCCCCTTCTGTTATTCACTGATTTCACTGGTCAGTGTTTTCAGTAATGTCAGCTATAGTTCCGATGTTGCTGACGGCACTGATAGTCACTGATAGTCGGTTGATAACGATACCCTGTGCGAGGCTACATCTGTTTACTGAGATTACCGATTTTACTGGCGCTTCAGAGCATCCGTGTTGTCAGTAAACTAATATTTTTGGCGGAAATTCAAAAGTGGAAGTTATCTAATGGTAGGACAAGGAGTCTGTTTTAAGATATAAGGGTCAAAGTGGGTATCTATTAATTTATATAGGTACCTACGTTTATTTAACGTCTGTTTATAGTTACAGAAGCATTCGTCGTGCAGTTTGCAAAGACTAAATAATTTTTAGAGGTTGAATCGTACCTTACTTATGCATTTAAAATAATGGATACAGCTTCCCAAACCTTAAATACACACAATGTTTAAGCTGCATCGTGAAAAAAACGAAGAAAACAATATCAGTCGTAAGTGGTGCTAGATGTATTAATATGCTAAAAATATACCAACTTTATTTTTAAAGTACCTAAATACAATTTACACAACGAACAAAATAAACATGATTGTTTATCGCAAGAATGAAATCACAGATATGCCAGAGATGTAGTTGCTATGAAACGTACATTGCAGTAATGTTAACTGATTAAATGTTCTAATATTATCTATTTACTGGTGGAGAAAATATTTTGCTGATTACTGATGCTGTTCCCTTTATTGTTCATGGACACTGGCGAACTATCAGTGATGTGAGTGAAATCAGTGAATAACGGAAGGCGGCCTCGGTTTCCCTATATTAGTTTCACCCATAGAGGTAATATAGTCGAGGGAACATGACGTCACAAATGTGTGTACATCATGGTCTCGAGTTTGGTGTCGTTTATTTATGTTTTCTCGTCATAAAAATGCAGTTGAGTTGTTTAAAACTAATGTTGTACCTTCCAGAATATATATTTAGTCATGTGGTGTCACCAAGATCTCAGTTCAAAACCTTATAGTATGTACGTACTAATATTTACTTTTTACTAAAAACAGCTGTGTTAAGGAAAACAGTAACATGGCAAATATTGTTTACATTTGTCGTTCTGAAATTTATATGCAATTATACTATGCGATAATATGGTAATATGCTCTCCTTAGTTCATAAATTCATAAGGTACCAAAATAACCCAACATAGTTGTGATTGCTAAGCAATTACTATCTTGGTTCTCAATGTTATTTCGAATTTCCCGCACATATTTCACTAAAGTCACATGAAACTTGTTGAACACAAAATTTCGTATGCTGCTGTATAGAGGATACTCCCTCTACCCTATATTTACTCTAAGGTTTCACACCCATGATTACAACACTAACTTACTCTGCGAGTAAAATTTACTCTGTGCCTGTCCCAAAACATTCGGAGCAAAAATTTTACTTACTCTGATGGTGTCCCAAAACCTCAAAGTAATTACTCTGAGCATCTTTGCAGAGTAAAATTTTTTTACTCGCGTGATTTCAATGAGTAACTGAGAGTAAAATTCATTTGTTTATGCGGAAATTAAAAAAAAAAAAAGTGAGAAATACTAACACATGTTACACTTTGAAAAGTTATTGTAATTAGGCCTAAGTAACGATGTTATGTTGTTGGATGTACATTGAATATGTTTCCAATATTAAACTGTACCTATAAATAAACATATTCCCTTTGTAGTATGTTTAATAGTCGCAATATTTTTCAATTGTAGCTATTAACGAGTGTGTTTAGTGAATTGTCTTAAAACGTAACATTAAATTCAAAATGACAGTGATAAAGAACTGAAGTGTTGATGCAAATAGATAGTGAGAATGTTCGCTAATACCTGTTTCAGCCATTTTCGAGAACATTGTGAAATAAATAATCCATTCTAAGTTGCCTTGCGCCATGATTCCCTGCGGGATGTAAAAAAAGGAGGGGGGGGGGTTGTTTCATAGTATTGCCTATTATTAATTTGCTTCATTTTCACAGTTCAGCCCAGGTGCTGGAGTGATTCGGTTGGGATTCTCTTTATTTCATAAGAAGGGAGGACTACTCTTATAGTTTAAAGTCTTTCGTGAGACTGTCAATACACTGTTTCTAACCTTTCTACATATAATTGCTGTCTACACAAATCAAACATACCTCGGTTAACATTAAACTTGCAAATCGTCAACAAATATTTGTAGGGTTCTTGAACATATACCGTGTGTATTCGCAACACATGAGTACAGGTGCTGAACAATTTGATTTATGACTCGCTGAACGACGAAATCCACATGGTATTCACTCATTAATACCGTGTCAAACGAGTAACGACGAAACTGATGCGGAATTCAGAAATCAATTACATAAATTACAACCAGTACAAATATAAACAGTAAACATAATTTTTGACGTAAGCAAGTTCAATGTCTGTACCTATATTTCACTGCATTATAAAAATGCTGCTGTCAATGAACAAAGCACTTTAATATTCGTGAACATTTTCAATCCACGAAAATGAGCACATGTCCACCACACTGTACGATAAAACCATGATACTAACGAACATTTGTTTTCACCACACTTCAGAACAGTTAAAAACTGATAATATTTATTTTTATAATTACTCTATTACAGCTGTTGAACCTACACATTAGCAATGTTTATAAACAACTGAATCTGTTTACTCTACTCTCGTTCCAAAACAAATTTTACTCTTGTTTTACTCTGCCTTACTCTCCATTACTTTACTCTGCTACGAGAGTAACGTTCTGGAACGCGGTCCTAGTTGTATTCTGGCCCATGGTCACATAGTTAGGTCTGGCAACTGCCTATCTTTCGCAATGCTTGGCCGCGTGCGCTTAGTGAAGCTCGCGGCGGCTTGCGAACTACGAGCGCTAGTAGTAGGTTGACCCATCGTCTGCATTGTTATTGATAGGCGTTTCGAACATTATTGGTTATTACAATTTATAGAGGTTTGCAATTAACTTGTTGCATTTACAAGAAGAG
>PNEQ01102089.1:0-17068 GCA_003012365.1 Medauroidea extradentata | reverse complement strand
TACCATTCTTCTCAATTAAGGTGGCCTCCTATATTTTAATTGTCTTGGCATGCAAATAACTTCTCAAAATTACGTTGGCTCTCGACATCGTTAAATTAATACAGCAGACGCGAATCAGAAGCCTATGCCTTCCATGACGCCAGCCAAGACACTCCAAAACCTAATCTCAAACCCCTTCAGAGTTCGGCCCGATCCTAGAACCCTTTCAGAAAACCTATAAAAGCGTCTGAGTTCCAGAGAATGCATAACTGGTAATTACAAACGAAAAAAAGAAAACTAACCTCAAAGCAAGAAAACAAACAATAAGAAAAAAAAACTAAAATCATACAATAAAATTTAGTTTTGGATGTGAGTCCTAACAAAAATAATAAAAAAAAATTATTTAAATAGCTAAAGGAGTAGGCATAATTAACTATATGCTAATGCTAAAAGGAAACAAAAAAATTAAGATTATTATAAACCAAAGAAAATTGAAGTTAAAGTTCTTAGTTACATAGTAAAAGTAAACATAAAAAAAATTACTAGAATGTAAACTAAAAGTTATTAACTTTCTGTAGCCAAATACTACAGTGTAATGAGTCTTATCACAGGCTGAGTTCATAAACAGTGGCAGGAGTTTCATGACACTATGCTCGGGTTGTCATCCATCCCCCAAGATGCAACCTGCAATGCAACGCAACACACCAGTCTCAAAGCAACAGGATATCCAGCAAAAGTGGTATTTCAATTTCCAGTACATTTCTCAAGAAATTCATGTACAGTGCTTTAAACTTAAGACAATGTTAACTTATGCTATCTTTGCAGACTCATAAAAACCATACAATTTTTATGTTAATTTGTCAAGTACTATGAATCTTTCTAATAAGGTTTGGAAACATTTAGATCCTATGTACTTTATTACCTTTTTAATGACATAAATAATGATTAGAGAAAAGTGTTTCTGTTTATTATATTTCCAATATTTCGTCAATTCAGATTAGATTCTTAACAAAAATGTACAAATAAAATTTAGCCTTTTTGTCTACTTCAATATACTTGAGTCTCACTTTCACTGTCAGAAATTGATACTTTTAGAGACACTTAAAATCAATTTTCGAATCAAAATACTTCTTTTACCACGGCACACGTTAAATATTGCACATTTATTTTGTAATTTTACACAGAATGATGGGACTTAGTGATTTTAAACAAAAATTTAAAAAAAATAGCGATTTTGTGCGTCACGAAAAACACTTGTCTCTGTAACTAAAAATTTGCAGCTGTTAAAAGTACCATACAATTTCTTGATGAGAAAAAAATAAATAATTGGTGGCAAAGAAATTCCCACAGAAAAGAACAATTTCAAGTACATTTCCAACACATTCCTGACTCCGAAAAATCACATACAGTTCCTATTCTTCAATTTCCCGAATGCTGGACACCCTCAGCAAACATACCATAAAATGAGGTGAATAGGATCAAAATCTGAAATAAATTTCTCACTTACAACTTCTCTTTTTAAAAATTACATTCCACTAAAACTACTTGTAAACAAAATTAATTTGCCTATTAAGAAAAAAAAGTTTCTAAATCAGATTTTGCACTGATTACTGTATTATTTTCTAAATCTTTTGATCCTATTCACCCCAGTGATCCTCTTAACTCCGTTTAACAGTAACGTCTTTAAAAGATTCTTGCAATGGGGGTAAATGACTTATTGGAAAGTTGCGGTTATACACTACAACAGAAAAATTATTTATCTTATCTCACTCTTGTTTCCTTGGGTTACGAGACAGAAATTTTATGAGGTCATAATCGGGCACCATGAGGCCTCGTAAAATCAGAGTTCTACTGTAAGCAGTAAAGTAGGCAAGTGTACTGCACCTGAATAAGGAAAATCATCAGATCTATTGCCAACCATTTCAGTATGAATAACCACAATCAATTCTGACGTGCTACAAAATGCTTCCGGTGCAGTTGGATTCATCTAACGAGTCTGCCACGTTGAGTTGTAGTCGATGAAAATGTAACAGTTCTGTTTACTGCAGCTTACAGGCTGCACCTGCTACAGAAAATGGTACTAAAATGTGGATACTGTATTTAGAAATTAAAAAATTGACGTGTGGAATAAATTAACTGACTACAGGTAAATACTTACAGGTAAGCCAGTCAGCCAACACAGGTGGAAAAAGATGATAACTGGGATAGAGGCTTATGTACTGGCACATGTTTCCTATTTTAACTTGGATAGTAAGTGGACAGAGGCTATATTTTTGATTTGATATGTATATGAGTACTGACTGGCACTTGATAAACATAAGAGCAAAGTTATTTATTTCATCTGTCCATTTTGAAAAATGCCACACAACATAATGTTCAACATCAATCAGATTGGATTGGTAGATGAAGCTAGTTTATCTATTAGGATCCGTCATCGCCCTGTCGTTGGTTACTTGCGCTGCTGCCTGGCGTGGTTGTGGTGCATGCTACTCTGTACATACACTGTGCGGCCAGAGCACATGTGGTGCTGGTGTACGTGTTCCATTCTCTGCGGGCTGTCCTGGGAGCGAGGCGTCCCAGGTGAAGATCGCGACACCTGCTACTGTTGCGCCATTTTCCGTGCCAGCTGCTGCTGCCATTGGTTCAGTTTCTGAGACAGTTGCCATGGCCGCAGCGTCTCAGCCTGGACAGGGGCCGGAGACGCCGCAGGGCACTCACACGACTGCACCAGCAACACTGGTTCATTTTCCTGTGGCTTTTGCAACGTCTTCAGCGTCTGGTTCAGCGACTTGATCCTGTCCAGCACAGAGTCCCTCCGCTGCTTCTCCTCGTCGAGCACGTTCATGTAGCGCTTGTGGCTTGAGGTCAGGTTTGCAAGCACTCTACCCACCTGCTCATTCAGTTCCGTGATCTGCACCCACAGCACAATTCCATTAGTTCTCACCCTGGCACCGTGGTTTTGGTCACATGTGGTAGTGGCCATCGCGTCAGTGCATGTTAACATCCAATGTTTTATTTTAATGCCCCTAAGAATTTTGTAGTGTGAATATAGTTTTTAATGTTTCTATCGTCAATCTCATACAATTAGTCTTTATTCTTTAAAGTAGCAATATTGCAATACAATAAAGTGCACAAAATATCTATGCTATTCCTTGGACTACCTGCCCATGTGCATGACAACATTATGTCACCTCTTTAAGAGATAAAAACATTGGAAAATTGTATAGAATGAACTTTGTCCACACTATTATCTCTTTATTGTAACCACAGTTACTCCATTAGCCTCTTGGTAACAGCACACAATACACAGCTAGCTTTACCACCCGACATAGTGCATTCACAATAAACTGGGCACTTCTGAAATTAATGTTTATGAAAAATCACACGCTTTCTGTGGGAAAATTAACACAAACATTAGTTTGTTTGCTCCTAGTAAGTATGACAGTGAAATTGGAAATGCAATTTCAAATTGTAACATCTTATTAAGTGAACAGTGTTGAAATTAATGAAAGCTGATGTGTACACCTTACCACAAATAAAATATACCATTAAAAAGTACTTGCTAGCTATAAACATATAATACTGTATCAGGTCAAATGGAGGGGGAAAAAAAAGTTTCTCCACAAACTACCTGATCTAATCACTTTACACTAACATATATAACAAATGCTGTAATATTTTAAGATTTTAAATTACGTACATTGCATAGTACAAAATTTTTGTTGGAAAATAAAATCTTAAAAATAAACTGAATTTTATTTACTATTAAGGTTTTCTTACGATAAACTACTGTACCAGTAACAATATTTTTAATAATTTTTTTTAAACAATGAATTAAATTCTTTTGCGGGAAGTCATAAAATACAAGCTGACAGTTAAAGGTAACTTACATTCTTCCTCAAGTTATCAGCTAGCGTCGTTTGTTGTGAAACCACAGGTGCAGGGATGACAACAGGATCAGCAAAACATCCTGAAAACATTTATTTCAAATGAATATAATATATACGTAATTCATTCTGAGTTTTGACCTGCGTGTCAGTTCAATTTAAAGATGAGAAGGAACAGTCAGTTATTGAAAATTACGACCATGAAAAGAATTAGGTAATAAAAAAATATTAACTTCTTGCTTTCAACAACACAAAGAAACTTTCTTTTCAAAGAAAAGGGAGATGAATATCTTTCTCTTTTAAAAATGATACATACAAGCAAGGACATGTTCCTACATCCTACATTAAGCTCATTTACAATTGCAATATACATATATTTACTACATGTTAGTAAGGGTGTGCAAAGCAGTGATTTTTTGCTTTGAAACAAAGTAGAATATTTTTCCTTCAGAGTCAAGTCGAAGTAGTATATTTTATTGTTTCTTGCATTGCGCGTAATGTTTGCTGCACTATAGTAGGGTACCACTTTCACATGATTCAAATATGGCTTTATATGCATCTGGATGATCTGTTTTCAGATGATTAAGTAATGTTTTTTATTGTGCCTAAACAATAAAACAATACATATGTTTTGCATTGGAGAGAAAATAAAAACTTTAACATTGAAACTAAGTACAATAAATTTTATATTTAATTTGCACTTTATTACATTAACACACTGTGTTACCAATTGGTATTTTGAATTTTTTAACCATATTTTACACTGTGCTTCTGATATAAGAAAAAAAAATTGAAATGAAGCAAAATACCACTATTTTACAGCATAAAAGTGGTTGTTTTGTCTTGGGAGCACAAAAGTGGTTGTTAATTGACTAGACAGCATAAAAGTGGTTGTTTTTCTCGGGAGTACAAGAAAAGTTTCGTTTCACTAGCACAAAAGTGGTTGTTATGTTAACTTCGAGGTTTCGAACCATTCTCGAAGTGAATATTCTGTACCTTAATATTCGATTCGACTTAGATTTTTCGAAGCTTCGCACGCCCCTGCATGATAGTATTGCATTAAAAATAATCTTGTTAGGGTTTGTAGGCTTTCACTTTGGTTGTCACAACTACCATATCTTCCTTGTTGCAAGAGCCAATATTTTGCTGGAGTTTCTTATGAAGGTTAAAGAAATAATCCAACTATGGGGGGGAATTACAAATGTAATCATGGTTCCGCAAATCGTTTCTGTGACTGACTGGACTTGAGATTTACACTTCTGGACTCACGCAGAAACTATTCAATTTTGTATGCTTCAATTAAAACCTATGTGTTTTAATTTCTGTTGCTTAAGTCTTAATGCTAAGTTTTTAACTGTAATTGCCTTTACAGTTACACATCTAGCTGACCTGCCGTGACCGAGGGTGAAGGGGTAACACATACAGAAACGGCACTCGGGACGACAGCAGGCTGGCTCCACAGATACTGCTGTGAGCAGGAGCTTGCGACGCCGTCGTAAATGTGGGTATGGGAGCTGATGATCCGTGCAGGTTGTGGGCAAGCCTGGATAAGACAGCCACATGGCAAAGTGTCGTGTATCTTTTATACCAAACAAGAAACTATGCATGCAGTATGCAGCTACACCAGACATAGAAGTTGTAACTCCTAGGCTAGACTTTGATGATAGAAGATATTATAAGTAATAACCTGTAACTTAAAGAACTACAGTAAAACCTCTTTATAACAACCCCTTTTATAACAACCACCTCTCTGTAACAACCCTTTGCTCAAAAACTGTGGGGTTGTAAAATAGGGGTTTTACTATACAATTACTGTAAACCCCTTTATAAAGACCCTATTCTAGAGAACCATGAGGGGTCTTTATAAAGAGGTTTTATTGTATTTATCCTCCTTTATAACATATCGGTTCTCCTGGACCAACATGTACCGAGATGTTAAAGGTGGACAGAGGTCTACTGACCCACTGCAATTGGTTATTCAAATCTTATGCTGCGAAACTGTCAATTATGTTGCACTGTCACTTAATTGGAATTTACTTGACTTCTCATCCAGAAACAAAAGTTTTAAGACCAAAATTTCTTCCTGTTTGTTTAAATTTCATTTACATCAGTTGGATATACGATTCAAATCCTGCCATGGTAAACCCGGTTTACTGGAATAAGTCAGCAACAGTTTTATTAGTTATGCATAGAGTCACGAGTTTGTTACAAACAGATTTTTGCACAGTTCATTCCACTAACTTTTATGAACACCTACAGCACTGTTCCATGGTTGTGAATGAATGTTATAAGTGTCACTTGTCTTGGGATTCTACTGGCAAATCACAGACGTGTGATGTCACAATAAGCTTGTTATGGTAGTGCAGTTGAGTGAGGGATCTGTCTGAACAAAGACACATTGCCAATAACAATATAGCAGAGCTGCAGATGTGCACGTAACGTAATGAAAGCAAATGCAGTGAAACTCTATTTACACTTCTAAAGAGACCAGTAAAAATAGTTGTAAAATGCAGGAAAGTGCTAAAAGAGGGAAAGTTACAGTGTTAAAGTAGCCAATGGGAGAAAAAAAGAAAACAGGAAACTGTGAAAATGGGTCTTGTAAAAGAAAAGAGTTCTACTGTCGTGCAAAAATATTTTTGTGACAAACTTGCGGTTCTTAAGTAGTTAGGGTTATTTGTTTGAAAAAAAATTATGTTGCCATTTTGGCAGTAAATATGCAGATAGTGAGGATAGTTAACGATTTTACTGTCAGAAAGGTGTTAACACTGGGAACTGGCCCACCAATACAACACAAAATCAAGATAACCTCCAGGCCTCAATATCAGATAACTCACTTTTCCTCCCCTATATTCTTTGCAAGCCATCACAACCAGACGCCCCAAGTTTTAATTTACCGCCGCGCTTAGTTAGCCTTCCGGTTGCTAGGCTTACAGGTAACAGAGCACACACTGCTGCTGGAGTGCAGTGTGCCATGTCTCGCCACCCGAGGAAGCCAGTTTAATACTGGCGAAACGTCGTGACCGCGCTTCCATGGAAAAATGTGTCTCGTTCCTTTGTGTGTGCAACTGTAAGTACTTGTACTTCTGTCTGTTACATTACTATAACATGTTATGAAATACTTGACAAAGCTAATACGTATGTCCTTCGCCTGCAGTACTTATGTCCTACACATGTTCGGTTGACATTATCTGCAAAGATGCTCACTTACAGTCGCTACAATTTCTCTAAGGTGAATCACTATTGGAGCACTTTACTATCACTATTGGGGAATATTGTTAGTATTGGAGCACTTTACTATCACTATTGGGGAATATTATTAGATTTTACTGTAGATGGTGTGTGGGGTGACCCTGCCAGGAATCGAACCCGGATCACTGTAGTGGTAGGTGAGCATCCTAAGGTGTCAGCAAATATTCAATATGAAATTTATCTCCATTTATTTCTCTACACCACTGTAGAGTAGTAGTAGAGTAGTAGAGCAGATAAAGTTAGTACTTACATAAATTAGCGTTGGGTCTTCGAGACGGGGAGCTGGCCTCATCATGGGCAGGTCAGTGTCAGGCACTGCACAATATGCAACATTCAAGCATCTCGCATTAAGGACCATCACTAGCACCTTCCTGAGGTGCTATCAAAACACTGCTTTACTTAAAATATAGTAAATGAACTGCTGTTTACCACAAACAAAACAATTTTAGATTCCGTAGTTAATTTGTAAGTACACAACAAAGTCATAATTTTACTATTCTAAGTTCATACATACAGTAAAGCTATCCTAATCACAGAAACCAAGTACCTAATTTTTAGCAAAATTACTGAGCTATTTTTCAATATATTTCCAATTAACGATTACACAGAATGCACTTTTGTATTTTAAAAAAAATACTGCCCAACTTGTTTGTAATTTTTGGATTTAAAAAGATTACACGGACATGGGTCAAAATATGATCTAGGTTTTGTTTTCATTTTTTGTTGAAGGAGGGGGGGGGGTTACATTATCCCACCTCGCAAGTGCATGTGTAGTCTTCTGATGGCTGGTATGAGACGGTGGCTACTAGTATATATGTTTTGTCATACACGTAGGAAACAATATTTACCTATCTTTAAAATAAAATGTTCCTTGAAATAATTCAGTTTTGTTTGTAATTAAAATCTTTAGATAATAGTTCAATGTCAATGTGAGGATGAAGGGTCCGCCTGACAGATATTACCAAGACATCACTTAGATAGGAATTCACATGATACAATCCTACCAACTCCAACTTCACTCCAAACTGTCTGACTGAAATGAATCAGTCCTGTAAAATTTTTAAAACTGAAAGCAACTAATAGCAGGAGTGTTAAAATACTTATTTAATTCAACATTGCTTTCTGAAATTATATGACTGTGTCTAAATATCTTCCCACAAATCAAAATCTCTAAACTTGTACCTTTATAGCTCGATACTGGGAAAATATATCCCGCTTCCCAAACTTACTGTGCACAAAAGAGTCGAAATCTGCTCCTGGTTCGGATTTTCAATAAAAACAATAAATTATATTAGCCACTATCTAATTTCCTTTACAATTACTGAAAATTAATTTTTAACAGAAATTTCAAAAGTGATGTTTTACTTATCACTGTTATATTCTGCGCACACTATTGTCTGCTTTCATCTGCATAACATCTGAGAGATATTTATATAATGGCTCAGAAATAACATGATATCCATTCACAGAATTAAAATACAGTAAGTACTCGATTTACGTCAAACCACTTTAAGCCATTTAGGATTAACGTAGGTACGTAATGTTTGAGTACCCATTTTTCAATTTAAATAGTTGTTGATTCAGAATAGCACAGTTAAAACATTCTTGCTTGCCAGAGTTGACAATCTTATGTTTAAACGAGGTTTTTTTACACTGTAGGCTGCGGGTGGCTGGTCTGATTCAATTTTAGTCATTTCAATTTGCGACACTGTTTTCAGGAATCTAACACTGACATGATTTGAGGACTGACTTACTGTATTTAGCAGCTAACAAAAAAAGATATTCTTTAAGAGAAGTCCTCGCCTGGTGCATAAACTGAGTTGTAGCATACAATGTGTATTTTTTTAATGCGTAACTGTTCAGCTCGGAAGGATGGGTGTATAGAATACAGGGCCTCAGCTTCCATTGTCTGACTTATAACAACTGTCCAGGTACCAGCGATGGGAAGTAACGAGTTACAAGTAAATTTGTGTACCTTTTTACTCAGAAATGTTTGAAACACAATCAGTAAGAAAAGTGAGCGCCTGTGTTGGAATCTCTCTCTCACTCCTGAAACACTAATAGTCGACCTTGTAATTCATGCCTGGAGGAAGGGTGTAAGATGAGGCATGTGAATACGTAGATGTAACAGAAAGCAATGGCAAGGATGCTGAGGCATCTTCATCCACACCTGCAGCACTTTCCTGTGGAAAACAAAAGTTTACCTACATCTGCCGGAAAAGTAACTCAAACATGCATTTTGGACAACTACGTAGTGTGATAATCGCTAGAGACCTGGTTAAATTTCACTGGTTCAACGACTTACCAGCTGTACTGCACAGTACTGTATACACTCAGATACTTGTACATTGTATGTTGTTACAGTGAGTGGACAGTTGTACATGTGACAAGGTAGCGCGGCAGTCTGTGAGTGTCTTCATACAGGTCTGCAATTGGTTCACAGTCCTCAAGTAAGAACTTCAGTAACAGCGACCCAATCATGAAAGTAATGAACGTGTATGGGAGTTTGAAATCTAACATCATCTCAAAAGAATTCCTGATCACTAATAATCACATGGTCACTGGTGTTCCTTCATCTGTGCCTGCATCTTCACAAAAGTGGATAAAATGGGAAAGTCAACATTTTCATTCAATGGAATTAATACTTCCAAAAATATAACACAGGCTGACTTTAAAAAAATTATTTCTTCACACGTATATTACACTCACAAGTCTAAGAGAACAATTGTACAGCGGAAATTCTAAATGATCTAAGTGCCTAAAGAGACTGAATAGAGTTAATTACCCCAAAATGAACTAGTGTGTGTGTCAGTGCCTACGTATTGCTATAGGAGTTAAGTCGCAATAATTTTCCTAACAGTGTTTATGATCATCGAAAGATTTCATGTCCCATGTGTACGCTTACTCTTGCAGCACTATTTTTTCTCTTTTACTTGAAAAAATATTTTTAGCACTTAGATCACATAGAATTTATCGTCAACAAATGTTCTTTAAAAACAGAGAAGGTTGATGTTACCTAGTGTTATGTTTTACAGTGACTAGTCTAATTTGTTATCGTAATGTTACAAAAGTAGTGAGGAATGACTAAAATAGAGCAATAGTATCATTAATGGTTTACGGTGGTCACCGACCTGGTGCTTGAACTGTGCTGTGGCATTTTTATAGAAAGCATTTTATGTGGGACTGTTCAACTTATTCCACACACGTTAAACTACGGAAAGAAAGATAGAAAACAGTGCGGTCAAAAAACACATGCTATAAATGATTAATTGGAAATTCCAACAATTAAAAAAAACTTTCTCCGACTGCTGTATATCAAAATGTAACTACTGGGTGTAAGCAAAACTATGAAAGAGGCATGCATTGAAATTTGTGGCATAGTCACGTCCAGTAAAAACTAAATGTTTATTGCTTTGTGACAACAATGAGTTATTGACAGGAAACATGCATGCTACTTCAGTGCCTTGCTCACAGAGATGATGTAGTCCCTGGTGCATGTGCAACTGCCACCGTTACTGTGCGTTTGCTCCCCGCTGCATTCAGACATGGGTAAAAGCTCCACGTAGGCGACCACGTTAAGTTTACTGAAGAACCAAACCTTGTATCCAAAGAGTTTGCACAGAGACTTTGGGCTGTGTGCAAGGAATACGTTGTACTGATGGTTGTGTGCAAGGGATATATTGTACTGATGGTTGTGTGCAAGTGATATATTGTACTGATGGTTGTGTGCAAGGGATATATTGTACTGATGGTTGTGTGCAAGGGATATATTGTACTGATGGTTGTGTGCAAGGGATATATTGTACTGATGGTTGTGTGCAAGAAATGTCTGATAATTTGGGTTGTGTACAAATATCTTGTGCTTTGCACAGCATGCATGGGGCTCCTAACACTTTGCAGAGCGTACAAGTGACATCATCTGCTTTAGGTTGTGTGCAAGCGACGTACTGTACTTTTGGTTGTGTGCAAGGGATATCTTGCACTGATGGTTGTGTGCAAGCAATGTATCGTACTTTTGGTTGTGTTCGAGGGATATCTTGTACTTTGGGCTGTGTGCAAGCAATGTATTGTACTTTTGGTTGTGTGCAAGTGACGTATTGTACTTTAGGCTCTGCCAAGCAGACGTCTCCAACTCCGGGGTGTGCACAAGGGTGGATTTCCAAGATAACACGGACCGGCTGACATGTACATAGGGGACGAAACTGAAATGTAAACAAAAAAACTAGATATTAGAAAATAATTTACACTGTCTACATTAATACTAATTTAATATTTTAACCAGGCATACTAACACAGAAAAGACTAAAATTGAAATGCCCAAGTCTTATCAGCGAAGTTAAACAATTTTATCCTGATTTGTGCTGTGAAGCGAAGAGATTTTGTTTGCCATTAAACATCAATGTTTTTAGCGCTGGTGAGGGGTGACATGATATATGGAGCAGCGCCAGAATGAGGGGGACAGGGGAAGTAGGAGATCCCCAAAAAAACCTACTGACTAGAAGCATCGTCTGGCATGATTCCCACATGTGAAAATCCGGAGATCGACCCCGCTGGGAATCAAACCCAGATCGTCTAAGTGGGAGGCGAGAGGTCTGACCCCTTGACCACCGTGGCCCCATTTGTGCTGTAATTTCCCTACAAATAATTCAGTAACTGCCATCTCAAATGCTGTTTAAGTTTAATGGAAAGAAGCTTTACATATTTTCCTTTCATGGACTGTAGGAGCAAAAACAAATTATAAAAATAAATTAATAAAACTTCACTAATTAACAAATGCCAAAAAATTTTTACAAACACAAATATTCCACTGCTACACAAATTATCAATCTAGTAAGGATAGAAAAATAACACACTAAGTTAATTACTGTACATGAAAAGAGTTTTAAAAATAGCATTTCAAACCCCACACTTACCTACTATCAGGTATTAACTTTTATCGATGGTTTTAGAGACATAATAAATTTACCAATAAGTACGTATAAAATGCTTTCATGTCGTCAAAGTATTTATTATTGTATTGTCATCGTACCAGGCCACAGGCCAGGTGGAGTTGCGCCTGGTCGCGGCAGGTGTTCGCAGAGTGTGTCAGTGGCAGGTGTGCGCTGGTTGTTAATGGCAGATGTGCGGTACTTGAGTGTGTGTGGCGGATCAGTGACAGCGGCAGGACATGTGTGAACTTGACACAGATGTGCGCCAACTACCATCCCGGCCGCTGCGCGGCCATCTGTCAGAGCAGGACACATGGCTTCACCGACCCCTCCCTCTACCAACGCATGAAGAAGGCAGTCTGGAAGCAACGGCCGCGACGGACGGAACGAGAGAGACGTGGTGTGCTTTGGGACTCTGATTTGTCCAGCGAGAAACGTAACACGCGTGTGCAACTATCCGGCCCAGTGTTTTACTTTGCTTTGTCATTTGGAACTGGCTCGCTTAAGGCCCTAGGGTATGGGGGTGTGGACCTCCCCATAAGTGTCCATGTAAGGTGTAGTTTTCTCCAGGTCCTCCCTGCTTTCCCTGATACGCAGCTGTTCCGACTCGCCAGGTGAGAGAGGGGCACGCCGGCACGAACAGACCACGACCCATCGAGCCTCGTGTTCCCGGCTAAACGCTTAACCGGGTGGCGCCCAGAGTATTCCAACGCAGCTCCGTTCCTACCTCACTCTCACCGGACACGGCGTTAGCATTGCTAAAACATAGTGTTATAGTTCACAAGTAGTTTCCGTGTGATGTCAAGTTCCATGGGAGACATTCAAGTATTTTAAGAATTCTCCCCTTCCACACTACAAATCCAACCTTTTGGATCTGTCACTGTAATGGAATACAGTTTTCATATTTTTCTTTGTTTATATCTACCGTTAAATGCATTAAACTTGTTATACCAACACAGACCTGTAAATTACATAGTCTACAGAAGTAAAAAGTGAATATAAGTACAAGGAAAATGAACAAATTGCCTAGAAGATTTATGTACCACAAGTCTGCCAACAGGAGTGCGTTAAAATGTATATGAACATATTTTGTCTGGGTACAATAAAATTTTCTACTGTAAATTAGTATTAAAAATAATGTGCAAAATATTTAAATGCTAAAATTGATGTTACAAACCTTCTTGTCACAATATTTCAAATACATATTAAAATTTATCAATGAACATCGCAAACTTAGGCAAAGCTTACTAACGATAATATACATTGTAGCTACGACAAAAGTCCTTCACAGTATCATACCAGGTGGGGAGTAAACCCCATCAAAATAATTAACTTCTTAATTTCAAACTTTAACCCTATTGCCTTACCTTACCTCTGATCTCGCTCCCAACTGAGCTGCAGCTTGAGGCATCCATTCCTCTCCCTCGAACACGAGAGTTCCAACTACTTATATCAAGTATACAAACATTTGTTTTTCTAAAGGTCAATATAAAAAGTACTCCATTAGCTTTCAGCAGTCCATAGTAATGTAGTTTCACATTTTCACAGCCCTGAAAGGTCAAATATAAAAAAATCCTGACATTTACTTACAGGTATTTACATAATCCTAATACTGAAGTGAAAAGCAGCTCTACAGCTCGATGAGTTTGACAGATAGCGAGGATTATTATTCATAGTGGTCGAATTTCCAAAATTCCTTTAATCACATTTTTAGACCTATTTATGGATGTCCCACTGAAATGAAAAACCACGAGGATAGCCTGTTCGGTTTGACATACTGTACAATTAAATTAAAAACATTGTTTACCTTTTAAGGTTTCAAATTGAAGGGGTGGGGAGCTTGGGGGTTCTAAAGAGTTTTATGTGTGTACACATGCAAGCACACAGACAAACACCCCCCTTCCTTTTTAACATACTCTCAAGAAAAAATGTATTACTATTTTTTTTTTCAGCATACACTTCCAATTTAATTAATTTCGTCCAAAAATGTGATCAAATAACATTAAATACTAAGTGAATTAAATATATGGACACTGTTTTAAGAATTAAATTACGCCCAATAAGAATAAATAGTGCTCAATACCACTGGATGTGTTAGACGTAGAAATGGTGAAAGCTCAAGGCTGGCTGGCTCATGCGCTACTGCACAGCACAGGAATGCTCCGCAGCACGTATTACTGCAGTCTATTGTAAGTTGTCGGTACTTAGAGAGTGCCCTCTTTCTGGCAAAACAATAAGTCATTATTTCAGTCTTGGTCCTCCGCGCTGCCACATGCCGTACCGTGAATGCTTAGATGCTTCATCATAGACTCGAGTACGAGCGAGTGAGACAAAGGATCCAGGTGCATGCTAGCTATGTGCCACTCAGCACATATTTATTCCATTATACTAAATTATTCAAGCAGTCTGTAATGTATGACAAATCCAACATTCTGAGGCCCTATTTATCCAAAAACCTTGATTTCCATGTACGACCCCCACCCCAAATTTTCAATTTTGTTTTTGAGAAAACATGTGCATGCAATACACGGGTAAACATGATATTGTGAGGAAAAGAGCACTTCACATATCTGAAGTAGAATCATAGGTGTGGAACAAGAGTCAAAATCATATTCAACATCTTTTCACACCCAAAGGAATCAAATTTTAAAAAATCTTTATCAACAACTCATAAAAATAGTATTTGCTCCTCTTTTCACTCTCTGGGTGGAGGAAGAAAGGAAAGGAAAAAAGGAAAAAAAATTGAAATTACTTTTCAGGTATTTAACCAGCAGTCATTTGGAAGGGAGGATATATATCTAGACAGCTTTGATAGCTAGTGAGGATTAATCAATAACATATTTCACATTTTCTAACCCCTTTACAGGTTGAATTTAGAAAAATACCTCTTTAGTGATCGCCTACACCTTGAGGGAAGCACACCCAACCAAATTTCATATTTGTACATCTAGCAGTTTGGGCTGTGGCTCAACAAGTCAGCGGACTCTTTCATATGAAGAGATAATAGAAAATACCTACATAATAAATCACGCAACAAATAATGCTGGCTACAACACAAAGAAACACAATTTAAAAAAATTAAAATTCACAGTACAATTGAAAACTTAACTAAATAACCAAGATAACTGAAAAATTCAGGAAACCACAGATAAGACAGCACAAACAATTACTGGGATGAATACCACACAACACATACTGTCGTCATACCAGGCCACAGGCCAGGTGGAGTTGCACCTGGTCGCGGCAGGTGTTCGCAGAGTGTGTCAGTAGCAGGTGTGCGCTGGTTGGTAATGGCAGATGTGCGGTACTTGAGTGTGTGTGGCAGATCAGTGACGGTGGCAGGGCATGTGTGAAATTGACACCGACGTGTGACACCTGCCATCTCGGCCATCTGCCAGTGCAGGACACATGGCTTTGCTGCCTCCTCCCTCTACCAGTGCATGAAGAAGGCAGTCTGGAAGCAGCGGCCGTGACAGACAGAACGAGAGACGTGGTGTGCTTCGGGACTCTGATTCGTCCAGCGAGAAACGTAACGCGCGTGTGCAACTATCCGGCCCAGTGTTTTACTTTGTTTCACAATTGGAACTGGCTCGCTTAAGGCCCTAGGGTATGGGGGTGTGGACCGCCCCATAAGTGTCCATGTAAGGTGTAGTTTTCTCCAGATCCTCCCTGCTTTTCCCGATCCGCAGCTGTTTCGACTCGCCAGGTGAGAGAGGGGCACGCCGGCACGAACAGACCACGACCCATCGAGCCTCGTTTTCCCGGCTACACGCTTAACCGGGTGGCGCCCAGAGAATTCCGACGCAGCTCCGTTCCTACCTCACTCTCACCGGACACGGCGTCAATACGTACATCTGAATAACGCAATATTGAAGTTAGTTGACCCTTGGCGAAATTTTACTACACCAAATATGGTAAATATTCCTGATATAGCAGTATATTACAAGTGTAAGGCAGGTGAAAACAATGACGACAACAGAAGGTTTCCTCGACATCTTAGCAGCTGACATCCACATACAGTTCCAGATGGACTGGAAGTAAACACAACTGCTGTACCAGAGTTCCAGCAGAACATGGCTACCAACGTAAATCACTCACACGTGTGGTGGCTCCCTGGACCACGTCATCCATGCTGGGTGCAGTCTTCATCATGGGCACGTGAACATAGTACTTAGGTACTTTCACAGGCTCGACTGCAACATAAAGAGTATCTGCTGTCACTGCGGGTACTAGAACATGACGGACACAACTTGTACAGCCTGTCTCATGCAAGAGTTGTAGTATTTGACAGTTCCACAGACTCTCACCGGAACAACTTTCTCTTCGAGGAAATTGTGGAATGTAATTCTTTTAGGTTGACAGAGGAAAAGAAAGAGAGATGTTACAGATAGTGAGAGAAGAGAATGAGGGAGAAGTAGGGATGTGTCTTTTAGTTGACATAAAGTTAGCTGAGTGGATTGCAATGAGAGATTTTTATTATTACAGTTTTACAGTCACTTGATTGCAGAAATCACCTTTGGCAACTGGAAAATCCTTCTGTTTCCACAGAAACATGATTCTAAAGGTGACTATAATTCTTCTACAACCATATGACCCACAGACATATGACAACTACGTACAATCATCCCGTTTCTCTCGTCTGGTGTGGTGGCACTATTCTCCTTCACACACATACCACGTGCTCGTTGTACCTACGCTGACCACGTGCTCGCACAAACGCGCCCTCTGATTCACCCGTCGTATATTGCTGGATTCGGTATGTCCTCGGCTAGCTGAAAGTTCAGTGATAGAGTTACGAGCTCTTACCTCAGTGTCGTGGGTACGATAAGAGAAGAGCAAAAATCACCAAATATAAATACTGTTAAATGCACCATGGGATTACTATTACCAGTAAATGATGAAAGTACAATTTAGTAGCACGATGTTTATTGAATACTCAGATTCAATCTACGTAACACAGTTACAAATCCCTGTACAACACACGCGGTGGGCTCTCACCTCCAAAACCAACTCTCAAGTTATACT
>PNEQ01102088.1:0-17078 GCA_003012365.1 Medauroidea extradentata | reverse complement strand
GAAACAATATTGTTCGAAACACATTTATTATTGACCACTTAAAACATATACTTTGTACTTATACTACGATAAACAGATAAGTGTAGTTCATTATATTATTGCTGTTTACTGTCTTAAAAATTCATGTGATGGTTGCGGCAGATCACAGATAGCTATTTCAGGGACGAGCCTGGTACTGTAAGGGTTATGAGTTCAAATCTAGGTGTCGGTTGAATTTTTGTACGTTATATATTCATTTGGGATATCATTGAGGTTCTATGCTGTAGTGGACTTAAACGAAAATGTAAATAAAAGATGTAAGATGTTCTGAAAAAAAAAGTTATAATTCTAATTTGCATTAACGACTTTTTTTAAGTGATGAAACTGTATTTAACTGTACGCAAAATAACTGCTTGTTGTAAAATTTGTACATATTTTAAAATTAAATTAATTTTAGTGTCTCTTCCACTGTTACACACAAAAAAGTGCTTTGGGTTGATGCTCTATTTTAGGTCATAGATTAATGCATATAATAAAATAGCTACGCAATTTTCTACATGGCATCTGGGAAGAATAAAAAAAAAATGCTGTAAACCATAATTTCAAATATATTCAATATTAGTTTTTGTGATATTACAAAATGTGTAACTTTAGCTTAAATCGCGGGTGATCAATTTAAACTGGGGAAAAAAAAAAAAAAAAAAGTAAAATGTTCGGTACACAGCATTAGTTAAAAAGAAGTATGTAAATGGATAACAGATTTTAAAATGTAATTTGTCGAATTTGTCTTTGTGAACTGAACTACTGTAAAAATACATGTGTACATATGTTGGATTCAGTCTTTGTTCCGGTGTCTTGCGGTTTATTATTATACTCTGGCTACTTATTTTTACAATTATGTTCTATGTTATCTAATTAAGTACATAGTACAAAGTAACATTACAAACTAGTAACTTAGTAACAAATAAATAAATATATATAACTAACATTTACATAGTAAATATTGTGTATATAAACTAAGAGTGAAGTTGTGTTCGCGTCGTTGAGCGAGACCATGCCTCGCGCGCGAAATATTCTGTCTTCTACCTGCTGCTAAAACAACAGCGATTCGCGGAAATCGTCATGAGGGGCATAGAAAGTTATTTTATACTATCCTTTTTGTTTTGTTCGCTGATACCCGCCATCTATCTCGTATAACAAAAAAGTTTCTCGCTTACCATAATTTACTCTGCATTTTCCTGTCAAATGTCAGCATGGCATTGTTAAATTTTTTTTTTAATAATATGATAGTTGCAGAAAATTAAGTTAATGGACATTATCATTGGCAGCATAGTTCATAAATGCAATACAAAAATTTTGTTTGAACAAATTTGACTGAATAGTTTCAGATTTATAAAGAGTTTAGTTAGACAGGTTTTTGTGGCGCGCGCGCATGGATTAGCTTGCGCCAGCTCCGAAAGACCCAAAATGGCGGACGATTATACCCACTCTTTATAGTGCCTTAACAGAGGATACAACGTTAACTGCGCTTAGATTTCCCGCGCCAGTGAGTTTCACTGCGATAAATATGTTTGCCCTTCCTTGCAGTGGGAAGTGCAGCAGGCAGGCGTGCAGCTAGCGTGTCAGGCAAGGTCTGGTTCGATGTACTGTGCAGGGGATGTACGGGTCGGGGGGAGGGGTTCTGACTCACTGAACCCTACATGCCCCCCATGAATCAGCACAAATAACGGTAATTATTGACTCGCCCACCACACGCCTTAATGAGCTTGCTCTGCCGCCAATTTAGGTTAGCTTTCACATCTCACACTTGTACATACTCAACCTAAGGGCACAGTGTCACAAGTATGCTTGTTGCTTCGTTTCCTTAAGTATTTTATGAAGGATCAGCTAGTTAATGCATATACTTAGTAGACTGGCCTGATAGACAGCTGCATGGATTATTGCTCTCGTTCTGTGTCTGTAAGGTTTACTCAGGTTGTGGCCATGTTGTGTTATAGAGATCTCGGCGTTGAAGGTGCTGCCAGCCTCGATATTTCATGAGTGAAACATGTGGGAGAAGTTACGTAGGCTGAAGAAGTCCCCTTCCCTCAATTTCTAACAGAATGTAGACATTTTGGTTGGCATTGCGAGCTCACAATTCAAATGTTCCCGGTTCACTTACCAAAGTAATAACGATTTCGTTATGGGTATAATAAAAGTTGTGAAAGGAAGCAGTCTATCTTACATGTCAGACCTGCACGGGAGATGAGGCCTACAACACGTGAAAATATTCAATCATTGCACACAAATAATTTTAGTATTCTGAAGAAAATATCAGCAACTGAAGAGTTGTGCAACCAGGTATGAATGTGTCAGCAAGAATATATTTTCACATATTAGATTACTACAGTACTGATTGTAACAGTAATAATGTAGGCATTACTGGAATTGTTGTGTTGAACGATCACAGCAGTTTACATTAGGGTGTTACATGTAACAAGTAGTCTTTTTTTTTTCGGTTGTTGAGGATAGTTGAGTTTTATTACTGTTCAGTTGTGCTCTTTTGTTCTCCCTGAAGTTACGCTGCTTTGAAAAATTCAGTCTACAGTAAAAAGTAAGTTTATTGTTAAGAAAGTACTGTAAAACACAAGTCACTTAAACAACAACGAAAAGTTACAAGCAAATCGTTATAGCGTTCGCGTGACTTGCTTAAGGTATTGAGTTCGATTCCTACAAGATGTCTTTGTTCTTTTTTTTCGCACATGCTTTTATTGAGCTTATGGTATAGTTTAGAATAAATCAGAATAACTTTTAATATAAAATTACGCTTTTATGTACTTCTAAGTGAAAAAAAATTGTTGTTACTTTCTCAGTTACTGAAAATATTTTATTCTATGTGTGAGTTTATTTCGCTGATGCAATCTATATAGTTTTTCACTAATTCTCGATGGAGCAGATTCAACAATTTTAATTTGTGGAAAGTAATTTAGAAACTGTGAATATACACGGTTTCCAGTTTAGAGTACGCCAACATGATGACGAACACTTCCTTTTTCCACCTTGAAACACTAACTGTCAAAGTCACACTTCACTGGGAAGTAGGATGGAACACGAATGACAGCAGATCTGATTTTTTTTTTTTTTTTCGGATTACTTTTGGAAGAAACTAGAGCCCAAATATCTGTTCAATAGAGTGACTTTCTCGGCCAGCCCATGATTAATTTGACATCTGCTCGAGAAGTTTGAGCTTATAATAAATACGTATCGTAGCAAATGTCACTTCCTATATCCAGCTGTAGTGTACCAGCCAGCATATGTATGCTTGACTGTAAATGAACTAACATCAGATTTGTGCCGTAGAGGTTATCGACCATGGGACACAAGTGGTGTACATGGTAAACACAAGCCACGGAAAATAATATGTGGTTGCATAGTTAGTACTAGTTTATTTTAGTTGTTAGCCTTCTTGCATAGTGTCTGTTTGTGTACGTCACAGGCAGTCAACCTGATGGCATCGCGTTGATATACTGCACTGTGAATCCACACGAGTTCTAACATTGGACCTACCATCCTTATGTTACATCGTCCTACTTTAACTATATACAGGATGTCCAGAAACGACTTTATAATAAGCACACCATGTGAATCCTAGGCTAAACTGGAGAAGAAAGTAGTAGTGGCAAAATGTTGTACGATGACGTTTTATGTGCACGATGTGGCGATACTTCTTGAGCTACCCAGATATCGTACTACCACTGTTATAAAATACTATGAGCGCAGGTTCAAATACCGAGCTTTATATATTATACTACGTTTACTCGATTTTACGTTATACAGTATAGTTAGAGATGATGGTATACGCGAAAATGTTTTGTGTCAACGTACCCTTGAAGACACTGTAGTTTCTAGTGACATATATGATTGGGTGATATAAGTCTGACACATCTTAGCTGTCTGCAGACCAGTAACAGGCATCAAATATTACAATAGCAGGAATCTTATTGGCTCAGTCAAATAGGACAACGGCTCTACAGACAGATGAAAGCATATAATCTTTTCATAAGCTGAACGTACATTGAAACCTAGCAAACAGTCAAGTTTTCCCGCGATAAACCATTATCTCTAATAATTATAGTAAGTTCACTCGATGTAACATACAAAGAATAATGCCTGGACGTGGAGCACAAGACGAGACTAACTCAGTGCTGTGTCACCACATAGTGCGCGAATAACGTTGTAAAACACCAATTGTAGCACAGTATTCGCGCGGTGTACTTACAACCGGTCGTTTCTGTACACTCTGTATTTGCAGGTGAATGTTAGTCTGTTTCGTACAAGCCATGGAAGATAACTTGCCAGTCTCTCTGAGCCACATGTTATGTTAACAACAACCTTGCTGTGCACGATACGTCGAACCTTACTACACACCATTACCTTTAAGTAGGGCCCGGTAGTTTTCGCGAAAATATTTTTGCCCCACTTTGTTTCAGTGCCTTACGTGTACATCTGCAGCTCAACGTCATGATTATTGGCAGAGTGTTTTTGTGCAGAGTTATTATTCATTTGACTGTGTCAATCAGTACATGGATAACTGTGACACAACATGGCTGTGATTTGCGGGTTTAACCTCCAGACGTTGTATGTTCTGGCATACAATGACTGACCACAAAGCAGAGCTGCAGGTGCGCACGTAAGGCACTGAAACAAAGTGATGCAAAAATCTTTTCGCGGAAACTACCGGGCCCTACCTATGATCACTAGAGGTACGTCAATTTCGCGAATTCATCTGGCAGTAGCCTAGATTGCTCAGTACTGTACACGCTCTGGATGCAGTCGATTATTCATTGGCTTACAACATTACAAGCGATAGCTCTATGAATCATTTCCTTATTTTCTACTGACTTGCAGTAGTCAAATGTTTTTCGTGATAGCCACCAGCTAATCACACGCGTGATTATGGAGTATATATTTTTGGCGTTCAACCTGACCTGGAATGTATTTGCGAAATTGACGTGCCTCTAATGATCACAGACGCGTGGTGTCGCAGTTAACCTTGTTATGATTGGCACAGTCAAATGAATAAAGACTCTTCGCAGACACACCCAAACAATAACCATACAATAGATGTACATGTGTGCACGTAAGGCACTAAAATAAAGTGATGCAAAATACTTTTTCGCGAAAACTTCCTGTCCCTACGCTATAAATAGAGGCGGGAAAAATTCGCGGGTTTCTGCTCACTGGATGCTCGATGACGCCGTGATATGGGCCTGCATGTAGTTGCTTCTGTTCTGTTGGCTAAGCCACTTACAGGAAGTGTCAGATAAGCCAGGGGCCAATTGCGTAAGTGGCACGAACTTACAGTTGCTGGAATTCTAGTTTAAGGGGGGGAAAACGCGAATTTTTCAGATCTCTAAAACAAGCAAAATTTCTTGGCGTAGTTGTTGATATATGTGTAAAAGGTCAGTTATTGGCTGCTATAGGATCGAGCCGGGCACGCCAATCTTAAGTCTTATTGGTTACTGTGTGTAGGTGAGTATTTGTGTGGTGGTCGGAACTCACTGTTGTTTGTGTAGCACGGCCACATTACTGTCTGGTTCGCCACATTGATAGTGAGTAGTAGTGCGAATGTAGGCGGCGGAGGCAAGCTAACATACATGCACTATGTAGGCTGGCCTAGTTCGCAGTGTGAGAATGTTAGTATTGAGGGAGTGTTAGTGGCGCTCTTTGATGGCGCAGCTCGATAATGCCATGTAGGTTAATGGTGGTTGCAGGTGTAGCTAGGCTGGCACGCCATGTGGTCGCTACATGAGGGGGGTGCGGGAGAGATGTTCGCGCCGCGTTCATCATTGCACATTGTTCTCTACTTGTGTTTGCACGGCGTACTAACTACCCTACACTATCACAGTGTCTCCTAGCTACAGGAGCTAGGAGCTAGGTGTACCCTGGCTACCGACTGCAGTCTCTACACATGCAACCATTCATGTTATTATATATACTCGTCATTACTACACAAGCTGACCTGTGTTCATCGTTACCTCGCCACTTTTCAACACCATCTGGTTAATAATAATAATTAAAAATTGTATTTTGTTGTGGTCGCAAATGCTTGCATAGAGCGATATCAATACATTTTTGCTTATTACTTACTCTGCTAAGTTTAGGCTATAGAAACAACCGACATAAAGTTATAAGTTAGCTGAATGGAGAGGAAATAACTATTCATTTTTAAAATATTAATTTCCTTCTAATCACTTAATGTCGTATGCATATATGTTTACAAAATGTATATACACAAGGTGCTACAATACTTGGACACGTGATCCCTTGAAAAAAAAAAAAAACTGTCAATACTCGGGAATGTTCACGTCTCAAAACTAGAAATAAAAACTAATTTTGATTTCGCAAAACTTGCAGTGTTGAAGCTTCATCTCAGAGATTCGTTGTAATGCATTATTTTATAAGGATGCTACAAAAACTAAGCAATCACATTCGTAAAAAAATTAATTTCCTAAATGATGTGAATAAATAAATAAATATATATATAAAGTTAATTTCAAAAACTACATTGGATACTCAAACTACACATAGCTTCTTTTCCTCAAATATTTGTTAATGTTGTTAAGAATGGCTGTATTGTGCCTGAAACTACAGAGCATGTTGTGTAGCGTGCGTTGTTTATGTCGCAGGCGTATTGTTGCTGTGTCTGACACAGAATACACTAAGAATACTGTACAGAAGTAAAACTACCATACTTGAACATGAGCTGTAAGATCCAGCAATGATATACGAGGACGAGTCCCGGCTAATAAGGGGTCTCTACCAGATACAATATCCCTGCGTATAGCCACGTGAAGACAATAACACAACTAGTGCATTTACATGAAAGACTATGACACGCTACTTCACTTCTGTACAACTGCATGTTCTGTGGCGATGTTGTACATCACGTGACTGTGACGTACACCAGCACATGGCACGGAGGAGGAGGAGGAAGGAAGGTGCGTGCCAAGGAACGACGCCAGTCATATTTCACCGGGCTCGTAGTTAATTAATTGTAATTATTGAGGCCGGTGCTGTGTTGTTTAGTGGTTGTAATTACTGCAGACGGCCACGTCCAGAGAGGGAATTAACGCTCGCGCAACATCGGCTCGTGATACGTCTCAGGCGCCCACCTAACCTCCCGCTATTTACTTTCTATTTAGTCCTCTTATTCCATTTACTTCCAAATAATATAGGCCTACATGCACTTCAGTCCCCTGCCGGCCCCCTTCGTAATATTTTATTGATCTTATTTTGTCCCATAATTTTTTATTTTATTTTTTTTATTTTTATTTTTTTTTTTTTTTTAAGAAAAGCTCAGCGACAATTGGTTAAACTCATTCATTTATCGTTTAAGAAAATCTAATGGAATAAAAACCGTATGGACCTTGTATCATTACTTTAAGCGATATTTTAAATGTATTAAATGTACAAAACAATATTCACTTCATTAACACATGTCATACGGTTTCTGACTACATTGTTTTAATGTAGGCCTATTATAAATTTGTAGTCTGCTGTGCTTGAATTATGTAGGTATGAGTGTACATATTATGTGCGCATTTATTTATGATTTATGTGTGTATGTGTGATGTGAAAGTGTTGGTATATGAATGCGTTTATTTATTTTCGTGAGTGCCTGTGCATGTATATATCTACGTATGTAGATACATGTATATGTAAATATATACTTGTAATTTTGTATGTATATTAATATATATGTATGCACACGTGTGTGTATGTGTATTTGTACATGTACTGTACATATGTACGGTGGAGTAAGTATGTATATGTACGTACATATATATTTGTATGATTATGTTACTATGTAGACAAGTATGTATGTTGTAAGATCTAGCGTCAAATAGCCCTCTTTCCTATCTCCTGGAACATTATCTCGACCATTTAATTTCTCCCCCCCCCCCCTCATTTTCCCAACATGAGCTGTAATCTTGACAATGACACTGGTGACATTACGCTGTGACGTCACCTTGCCAGGAGGTTATAACGCTATCTGCGCGCTCCCTAGCTCTACATATTTATAACACTCGTACTTCACGTTTGTAACGGTGTATCATATATGTGTGTGTGTGTGTGTATATATATATATATACATATACATATATATATATATATATATATATATATATATATAGAGAGAGAGAGAGAGAGAGAGAGAGAGAGAGAGAGAGAGAGAGAGAGACGTGAGTTGTGGTGTCTAGAAGAGGACGGTTCTTGCTAGAGAGACGGCTGCCTCTCTCTCTCTCTCTCTCTCTCTCTCTCTCTCTCTCTCACTATTACATATATGTGTATATATTTTTAATATAATTTTTAACTAATTGTCAACTTTTTTGCTCTTAAGAACTAGCGGGAAGTAACTTGCTAATTTAAATGTGCAAAATGAATAAATGTCAGGTTATGCAATTGGAAACTGTTGTTTAATAAGCTAGGACACAAAATGTGTCATTCTGGCAAATATATATTTGTGTTACTTACCTTTTTTAATATAGCCTACAGTATAATCTTAATAATAAACAATGTACATTAACATTTACAGACAAAAAAATGAATTTTATGAACAGATAAGTTCAGGACAATTTAATGTATTTCATGAAATATATATACCACATGAGTATTTATTTCTAACACGGAAATCCTCAAATATCCTCAACAAAGAACAAAACAACCTGCCAGATTATAAAATAAAAACATTTTTTTATTCGGAAATAACACTTCTATTGCAACATAATCGTTCGCCGGGCAGTGCTTACAACAATATAATATGTCCGGAAAAAACACGTGTCATCAAAAATATTATGTTTATTGCAGCAGAATCGCTCACAATCAAAAAGAAAAAAGAAACTAAGCACATGCCGGGAGGCGAAAAAAAATAAAGTTGGCCATAACGCTATTTTTTTGTACACTGTTCCGGTACAGTGAGAAATACCGTGTTATCACTGTTTCGGCGTCTCTGCTAAACAGAGCAGGCGCAGTAAGGGAGGAGCTTGTGATATGCCGAGTAAATGTACATTACAGCGTTGCTAGACGTACGAGAAT
The DNA here is from genome assembly GCA_003012365.1 of Medauroidea extradentata. Taxonomy (NCBI): domain Eukaryota; kingdom Metazoa; phylum Arthropoda; class Insecta; order Phasmatodea; family Phasmatidae; genus Medauroidea; species Medauroidea extradentata. The sequence goes on along the minus strand of PNEQ01102088.1, from coordinate 8,021 downwards.
TCTCGTATTTGTACGACCGATTGTCAACTGTCGTTTACGGTAAATACATGCGCGCCAGTGTAAACAAACGTATTTTTAATTTGTGTGATAACATACGCTTTGTTAATGCACTTAATGGGTACAGTGTTGAAACGTGTAGTGTGTGAAGTGAAAGCTTCAAGCCTAAGTGAAAACAGACTCGAGTTTGAGCCGAAGTTTGAAACAACTGTAATTTAGACTCGGATCTCGAGCCGAGTCGAACTGCTCGAGCTGACTCATATCGGCTTGAGTTTTCAAATTTAGATACATCTCTTATATATATATATATATATATATATATATATATATATATATATATAGAGAGAGAGAGAGAGAGAGAGAGAGAGGGGGGGAGAGAGAGATTACTGACTGACTGCACGACTGACTGAAATGACTGACTTAACGACTGACTGACCTAACGACTGGCTGACTGACATAACAAACTGCAGCCCAAACCGCTGGACCTAGAAACGTGACATTTTTATATTGTTCCCTTTAGGTTGTAGGCGAGCACTAAGAAAGGGTTTTTATAAATAAGCCCCCTAAGGGGGTGAAACGGGGTGAAATGTGTTTTGTAAGATTCGTGTACATAGCTCGAAACCTATCGTCGTGACTTTTACTTCATTGTGTCAAACATAAAATTATGCACATTAGCCAATTCAAAGATTTTTAGAAATTCAGCCTTTAAAAAGGTGAAGAGACCTGAAATGTGTTTTCGATTAACTATCGATATCTATCGAAGCCTTCAATATATACAGTTTATTTTTGCTTCAAAATAATGCTTATGTAAATACCCAAATAGCTATTTTAGGATTTTATTAAATTCGGTTTCCATGGAGCAAAATGGGGGAAATGTGTTTTTAATTAATCGTTTGTACATCTCGAACTCAATGGGCTATCATCGAATTTTTACTTCAGTTAGATTCAAATACAAATTTATAAGATAGGACTTCATGACGATTCGAAATTCCTCAATTAAAAATGGGGGGGGGGGGGTGAAAAGACGATGTATGAATGTATGTATGTATGTACATATATATACATACATACCGAATGTCCCATATATGTATATATATATATAATATGTACCTTTAAAGAATGATAGGTCGTGTAGGGGATGGGTAAAGAAGTTATTTGAGATAGGGAACTTGGGGCCGGAGCGGCCTCCTTCATTCCTAGTAATTTAGTTTGGTAATGTCATTGGCTCATCATAATTCAAATGGGGCACGTCACATTTCTTCTGCTTCTAACTTCTGAACACTTCACTGTAATTCATGTTCTACTACAGAATATTAAACAAGCGCGGAAGATTAATGAAAAGGTCGTGTTGTCGAAAGTTGCTAGAGTTAGCCGTTTTCAATAATATCGTCATGTAACATTAATGTACTTTGAGACGCCTGAAACGTATGAAGGCATTGAGACTTTCTTGCAAAGTGTGTAACCTAACACATAGGATGTTGCAATAATAGTTGCGAAAGATTTACCATCTGAGATTTGTAACACGGACAGTATGAAAGTAGGTGCTTAGTACAGTAAAGCTGTCGCACTCTGTTGGCAAGGAAAATGCCATAACCTTGTGGGTTTTAATTTAATAGTGCAGTTCCCGTGTCCACAGAGTAGACAGCTTTCAGGACTACTGTCCGTGTTAAAAATCTTAAATAAATACGTAGCAACTATTATTCCAACACGCCTATTAGTTAGGTTACACAACTTGAAAGGAAGGCACAATAGGTGCATGTGTTTCTGATGTTACAAAATACATTAATTTTACATACGATTTTTTCGAAAACTGCTAACTCTAGCAATTTTCGACAGGAATGCCCTTTGTTATTGATATTCCCCAACTGTTTAATATTCTGTAGTAGAACGTGGATTAGAGTGAAGTGTTCCGAAGCTAGAAGCAGAAGAAAAGTGTCCTGCCACATTTGAACAATGATGGGCCAATAACCTTACGAAAGTAAATTACTGTGAATTAAGTAAAGTCATTTGTGAGACACTGTACAATGTTTAAAGTTTCGTTATTTAATATTAAGTAGTTTTTGAAATTTTAATTGTAATGTAATTTGAATGTCTATTTTTAGGGTAGCATTACTCCAAAACTTTTTACGTCAGGGACAAATTTAAAACACATTTTCGACACGGTTTTATTGAGCTATCACCACGCTAAATTAACAGACTCCGTCCTGACTCACCCTGTATGTGTGTATATACACACATGTTCGATAAATGCTTACTAAAACGTACATAAAATGCCTGTGAAGGAATTATTTATCCCAATACTGATAAATCCAATCAAACCTAGTGTGAATGCATATGCTGAGGGGATAATGATGTTGAGACGGTACTTGAATAGGAAATGGAGGAGACGTTAGAACTATGTGCAGTTATAAGACTGCACTCTACTCGGCCTATATCGTCACTCTGCTCTACCCTCTTCACCTCTGATAACATACACCCACTGCTCAAGACCTTTCCGTCACTTTCCCCTGTCCAAACACTGACCATATTTCACTTTTAACGAGTACGACTTGTAAGCTCATCACCCGGTTAGGCGGTGTTCCTCGTCTGTTATAAGGGTGGAGATACATGCTCTTAACCTCTCTCTGCGACCCTTACTGTCACTGTCACCGAATCTATCAAATCAAGTGTCTCGACGTCAAGCAGTATCACTATAGCTGAAGCTCTTATTGGCATACAGCAATGTTACAGAAACTATGTCTATCATCCATTACTACTGGTATATAGTGCACAATTACTGTACTGTCACTTAACACTTAGCGCATTATACCATTGTTCAGCATGTCAGTTACAAGCACATTCGTATGTGATCTTTGAACGATTCTTGCAATGGGTTCCTATTATGTATATCCAAGTTCTTTTAGGACATATGCCATCGCAGATGAACATTGCAGTACTACATAAAAACCCACAGTAAAAAAAAAAAAAAGGAAGAAAAGCCAGTAAGCTGTAGTCAGCAGACATAAAACATACAGGTAATTCCTGAAAGTGTGCTGGAGTTCCTCAGTCAGTACATGTGCTTGAAGACAAAACAGATACCAGTTCCGAAGCGTTGCACCTGTTGTCTTGAGAAACCTAATATTTTCCGTCTGTTTCTTGTCTGTGTTCACATACATTCGTGTCTCTCGTTATTTGTGTTATCGTCGTCGTTAATCCATTTAGTGCCTTTTTCGCACTCCCCATTTTTGTTGGTTTTTTATTACTTTTTCGTATGTCTTTTGTTGTTGTTTTTTTGTGTCGTCCTCCAGACGACTATATTCCAGTTGGGAATTAATATTGTGTTCTTTATATCTGTCCGTGTCCTTGTGTCGTCTTCTGGGATATGACTAAATTCCTGGTATAAATTACCTGTAAGTTTTTTGTCTGTTCACTACAGCTTACTGGCTTCCCTTCCTTTTTTTATTGTGGGTTTTTCTGCAATACGGCAACATTCGCCCGCAATGGCGTGTGTTAAAAAAAAAACTTTGATGTTCACATTCATATATTATTTTCTTTGTTCACGGGGTTAGCTATTATGATATGCACTGTATAGAAGGAAGCCGGGACATGGAGGGGTGGATAAAGTGTGGGCAGTCACAATATAACATATTGCCATGTCAGCAGGAATGTAACAGTGGACGGTTGAACAGCGCATGTAGTAGTACTGATACAGTGGTGGCAGTGCAACCATTATTCCGTCGTCATGTCATTGTCGGCCAGCAAGATCAGACCCAAGACCAACCATCAACTTGGTGCGAAGTTGCATGGCAGATGTAACATTATGAGGACGACATTGCCAGGTACGTCAGCAGCACAGACAACACAAGATAATACATCAGGTGCGACGTTTCGGAACTGGTACCTGTTCTCGTCTTCAGGCACATGTCTAGGCTGAGGAACTCCAGCACGCTTTCAGGAATTACGTGTATGTTTTATGTCTGCTGACTACAGCTTACTGGCTTTGCTTCCTTTGTGTTTTTTTATTGTGGGTTTTTCTGTAACACTGCAACGTTCATCCGCGATGGCGCATGTCCAAAAAAAAAAAAAACTTCGATATACATAGTACGAACATTTTTTTTAGTGCAGCGTTTTCTTCCTTTCCGAGTTTTTTGCCTTGGACTTCAGTTTTTCTGACACTTGTATATTGATTTTTCGTGAAAAACATTTTGGTGCTGCATTTTTGTGTTCTTAGAACGCCATACACACACACACACACACACACACACACACACATATATATATATATATATATATATATATATATATATATATATATATATATATATATATATATATATATATATGTATGTAAACGTATAGCCTACATGAATATATACACACTATGTCCTTAACGTGTGAAAGTGTCTTACTGCGCCTCTGTAGCGGTTCACTTTAGTGTATTCAGTCACTTTTTGTTTCGTGAGAATAATATTTCTTGTTTCGTTGTAAGAATACTTCTTGTTTCGTGAGAAGACTGTGTGACCGACGTGTTGTGGTACAGAGCCAATTATGAATAGCAGTTATTATCTCTAGTTCGCTAATGTTACACAATCTGACAAAATGTCTCAGTTCCGATTAATAAAATTTAATTACCAGATACATCGCGTAATATAAAATTATATAGTTCTGTTCATTCAAATTTCTTGGTTTCCACTATTCACTGTACTCGTGTTTCAAACTGCTAACTATCGCAACAGTCGCACCAGTCCTGTGTCTCGTGAAGTAAAAGTAATAAGTGCTGAGAAGTTCGCGTGATAAAAATATCGTACCTTATTTTATGTTTTCTCAGCAGAAATAAGAAATAAAGGAAAATCGGTAGCGACAAAAAGGTATATTTTTTTACAATATTTACTAAACATGTAATTTTTTAATTTTTCATGCCTAGGCTTGTTTTATTATTCTCTTACTTTACATAAAACACTTAAAGTATAAGAAAATGTGTAAAATAATTGTTGTGTAATACCTGAAAACACCTTTGCACACGTAACTAAAAAATAACAATAAAATAAAAATTTTACATATAGTGTTTTTCAGGCAGATGAGTTAGCTATGCTGCCGTTATCAAATTGAAGTGAAGGCAGGAATCAAAGGGAATGTTGTTGATAGCTATAAGGGTTATCTCATAGTATTCCCGTCTCTTCTCAGCTGTATAATTCCAGCTACTAGTGCAACACAGGTTGACTTTGACGCCTTGGCTGTCGCACGCTCAGGCTCACAATAATAAACAGCCAGATTGTCGCCCTTCAATAGCAGGTTTCACGCAACACACCAGACATCAGCCGATAATTTCATTTTGACGCTATATAAACGTAAAGTAACTTGCGTACAAGTTTAGCGTCTGATGTGAACAGTCTTCATTTGTGTCATACGTTTATCAGAGTTTCTCAACTACTAGCATTTTAAAAATGTGACATTTCTTTCTTTTGATGCTATAAATAATAATATTTATAACTGTCGGGTAATTACAAGAGAATAAAAACAATCACTGTCTATAAATGTAAAAAGTGTGTAGACAGTTGTTAAGAACAAAGAAGGCCAAAATGTCTCTAATGAATGAAGCAGTGCTGTAACTATGAGTCGTTAGAGTGTTAATATCGCTCCACAAACATGACGCCATAGTCTAGGTGTGACACACAGTTCAGCTCAGAGGTGACATGTGTCAGGCTTCTTACTGATAACCACGTCTCAACAGTGACACGGAGTGACGTACTCAGTTTGATATACACAGCAGTTTGTTGCAGCATTAAACAGTCGCCAGTTGAAATACGTCAACACACGAGTTAGCACTTTACTTAGCTTTATTGATTACCGTCCAGCTGGTCATCTACCGCACTCTTCCACAGTATTACAGCGTGTTTGAAGCAAGTTTTAAACTTCGAAGGCAACAATATTAATTTCCCTATATTAAGTTTTTAACTTCAATGTTGGGGCATAACAATGGAAGAAGGCTGTTTCTAACTGTAGGTAATTATTAATTTCAACTAACGTATATTGAAACACCCGATCGCTCGGCTCAATAGCTACAATTCCTGACTGCTGGTCCGCTGGTCGCGGGTTCGACTCCCGACCGGGGAGGTCAATATTTACTGTTGCCTCCTTAGGTTCAGGACTGGGTGTAGTGTTGTCCCCTCATCCACATACTGTGGGAGGTAGTGACTAACAACCACATAAGTAGCCTAGTCGACCTCGGAGGACGTCGTGGTTTCCATCACCCGGCGCCCTCTGTGTTTCTAAGGGCCGTATCTATAAACGGCTTTCGAACGACAACCAACTGCTCACCAATGCTTTCTATATGGGGATAGCAGTTGGTTGTCATTCGAAAGCCGTTTATAGATACGGCCCTAAGTCTGCCTTCGGGCAGAACAGCAGTAATCATCATATTGAAACATTAAGAGGTCGCTACGCTGGTTGACAGCAAAGCATACTTCAGAGACACTGTTACAAGTTGCAGATAAGCGAGAGACTTACAAGTGGCGTAGCGTGGAGTTCTCCAAGGTGTACGGGGCTAAAGAATGACTGCACACAACACTGAGTTGTTTGTGGAACTAACTATTATACTGGTAGAGGTGATTAGAACTTTTAAAACTCTAGTTACATGTAATCAGGCCAATCGCCTCCCACCAAGGCGATTCGGGTTCGATTACCGGCGGGGTCGGTCCCCGGATTTTCGCATGTGGGAATCGTGCCGGACGATGCCGCTGGTCGGCGGGTTTTCTCGGGTATTTCCCGTTTCTCCCACCCCTTCATTCCGGCACTGCTCCATACTCACCTCAGGCCCCCCCCCCCCCTCACCAGCGCTGACGACCACGATGTTGATCACTGACCAAAATCTCACTCTCAGATAATTTGTATTTTCCTGCAATTTTTTTAGCGTAAACATAGCACCATTTGCAACAGTCAAAGTGTATAGATTGCACCGCTCATAAAAGTTAACTTCTAAGGTAACAATAAATAACCTTTTTTAAAAATTTTGTTTCTAAATAATAGGATATTCCAAAAACGCTCACTTTGTCTTGAACCACCTAGAAGAGTATATTTGGTCTGGAACCAGCGTACACGAGACAAGGCACGAATATTCTCCTCGACCTTTGCAACACATCATCCACTTGCTCAAATGTATGGTCAGTGATAATACCGCACGCCTTGGAACACGACTACACTATGTCACTGCGAATTACTCAGTCCCTCGTGACATTACCTCTTGTGAGACATGTATGATTATAACTGACGAGAAGATAGCCCACACGCTATTTAACTTACTAATGGCTGCGTGGGTCGAGAGGCCATAAAGAATCCTTCACATGGATAACATTATGGTTATTTTAATTACGTAATTAGTATTATAATTATCACAATTATTTAAAATTTTGTCTAACCGTTAAACAGCAGTGGAATTAAGGAACTTGTAAAAGGGCAAATTGGATATTGATGTAACATTGTACTACAAAGTCATCGAAGAAACGTTCGCCTGCTACTTTTCGTCTGTTTTCTCTTTATTGTGTCGTCCGTGTTCACAGCTATTCCTGTCTGTTGTGCTGTTATCGTTGTCCTCGTCCATTTTGTCGCCGTTGAATACACCTTATTTTGTTATTTAATGTATTGTTCTTCTGTTTTGTGTTTCTTAATACTACGATAATATTCTATTTCGGAATTAATTTGTGCTGTTATTGTTTTATATATATATATATATATATATATATATATATATATATATATATATAGTCTTTGTGTTGTCTTTTTTTATACGACTTCATTCATTTCCGGCATTGTGTGTATCTTATGCGTTTGTTGAATATAGTTAATACTGTTTTTTTTTTTTTTGTTTTGTTGTTGGATTTTTTTTTGCTCCACGGATATATTCAGTTGCAATAGCATGTGACCAAAAAAAGTTTAATTTATAACAATTAGGCCTACGTAGTGTTCAGCACCTGTGTATTTAATAAGTAAATATAGTTAATATCAGTTTTCTGAGCAGTGTAACATATATGTATTATTTTACAGGCCAT
>PNEQ01102087.1:6707-17168 GCA_003012365.1 Medauroidea extradentata | reverse complement strand
GGCAAACTACCAACTGTACAACAGACAATACGGAACTGCTACATAATATTGATCACCAACTTACTTCTCTTGAAACACATTTACAAGAGAAAATAAGTAAGTCAGAAGGAATTATTAGTAAATGTAAGGATTCTCTTGACAAAAATGTTGTGCGCATTGACCAGCAACTGTCAGCTGTCAATAACAAAGTTGAATGCTTACCTACCTCACAAGCCATTAGTTCCAGTGTCATAATTAACGAGCCACTGAGCAATAGTACCGCCATCACTGATACTGTCAGCACAGCGAACATTTCAACCCAAAATGAAAATCCAAGCCAAAGCTCTAATTTTGCGAGTCGAAACCAAAACCTGAATTCTGCACCTGCTACCCTGCTCCATCACCCAGCAAAGCAATGGGCAGAAGGTTTACCTGTTTTTAACGGTAATAGTGACGAAAATCCTGTTACCTTTATTTAGAAACTTGAGGAGTATGCTGCATTATTCAGTTTAAGTGATTCTGAATTGTTAAAATGCTTAAGTTTTAGCATGAAATCAACTGCTGATTTTTGGTGGGCAGTTAACAAAGATGTAATCACAAATTTCAAAGAATTCAAACACATCTTTCTTGAACAATACTGGAATTTACAAATCATGTGCTCATAGTCTGTTTCACACTAAGGAGCAGCAAAGTATGAGTAATTGTACAAATTAAAATTAAACTGCCTAGCTTGGAGTTACAACATATAAAACATTAATTATTATTAAATTTAATTCTTTCTTCTGGGGAGGGCTTTCCATAGATCCACAGGTCTATAGTCCTCCTTGTGCCGTAATATTGTAAAATTAGAGAGAAACACATGACAAATTTAATGAAAATAAAACCTCTACATGGTTATACATGCTGACTTGTTTCTTGAAGAAAAACTTTACACTTCAGGTTGCACTGACTCAGGGCAGTATTAGCTTTGATGTTATGCCAGGCAATGGTAATTGATGATGGGAGTAATTCTCACTGCGGTGGTTACCTTATACACACATTCACTGGTTGGTTAATCTACAAGGCCTCAATATTTCAGGGGAGCTCAATAATATTAACTGGCACGTCGCCTGGTCACCTTAAGTCTCCACAGTATTAAATGGGAAATTTAATTGTAAAAGTAGTAGTAAAAATAAATTAATAATAACCACACTACAACGTGGAGACAAAAAAAATATAGGTCTGGTACGGCCAGTTACTCCACAGTAGACTTATCCCCTTTACAATTTGTGGCAAGAAACAAACACTGTATTACACAAGATCTACAACTGTTTTACTAATTACAAAACATCAACACAATAAACAATGAAACTTGAATAAACAGCAACATATACACATTAAAAAATACAAACTTTTATATAGGTTTAAAAGCTACTGGTTATAAATATCTTCACTTTTCTCAAAATATAAGATAGTAAAACCTGTACCATCTCTCACATTCTCGTATATTTCATTACAAACACCTTCAACTTACTCAAATATGAAATAGTAAAACTTGTGGTAACACCTACACATTCCATTCTCGTAAAGACCACTAAACATACAAAATGAAATTCTCAATATATAAGTTACCATTCCAAACATCATTTATGCAAACAGTACATCTGTACCAGTGTGTTGACAATACCTGTTACTTCACAGTTTAAAATATTTTAATTTTGAATTCATAACATATAAAATGTTGGTTCCCCTTCAAATTTTATTACATAGGCCTAAATTGTGTATGATAATTATTAACCGCACCCTGATACAAGTTTACTACGTTAAATTACATTATTTAAAACCCTTTGCAGTATGCTGTGACAATTTAAATTACAACAAATGAAATAAAACTTATTACAACAAAGCAAACTTGCCACCCCCACAATGTACTTACTCTCTCTTGCCTACATGTCACACTTCCACCCATACAGAACAATGCCAAAATTCTTTGTACTTGAGGATCACAAAAACACTTATCTCAATCATCCAATGCTGAAATAATTAATCTCCACTCTTTATCAACAATCTCCTCCTGTCTCACCTTTATGTCCCAGTTTCAATCAAATTTGGCCCTCATCAACTACAAAGTCACCCTTAACATAATCTTGCCCACTCAAACCTACTACTGAATTTTCAACTGCTTCTTTCAATTCAAAATCACAAGTACAATTACAATGTTTGGTCAACCTACCTCAACAGACTCCTCTCTCTCTCTCTCTCATTTGCATCAATTAACTCCTCTGATTTACCATGTCCTATCAACTCCTCAATCTCAGCCTTCAGCAACTCAATATCACCCTGTATGTCAGCCTTACTCTCACTTGTTTGTTGATTAAGAACTTCTACCAAGATATCACTCTGCTTGCTAAACATACTCTGCAATACATGAATTAAAATTAACTGTCCACAATTATTCACTATCAATGGCAAACTATGAGAATCCATCTCCAAACCAATATGCCCTCCATATTTTAAATTCATTAATAAACAATTACACAAGATTGATATAAGCTTCATCACAACGCAATTAGTTATGTACCAAATTACTATATCCAATTACCAGGCACATTTTTTTTAACAATAAGTTATTTACCAAACAACATACTTTAAAAAAACAGAAATTTGCAAACAAATATCTTAATTATGCACTTTTCATGTATTTACACATCACTTTTACTTAGACATTACTGCAATAACTTTTCTTAACACTGTCACCAAAACACGAATAAATTTTTATGAAATTTTCAAGACAGAACAAAGAAATAACACCGCCGATCTTATTACTTGAAACGTTGCACTGGCGAAAGAAGAAAAAAAAGTGTCGCAGCCCAAGGACGGGCGAACAAAATATGTCACGCGCCACACGTTGGGCAGACAAAAGATGTGACGCCCCAATGCCACACGTCCACGACTAGCTCAGTGTTACATTAAGAAATCAAAGGCGTGGGTTCTTACAATGTAGCACAAGCAATGAAACTGTGGAACTCTCACAAATTTTGGGGTTTATTAAATGAAATTACAAAGTTTAAAACTTATACAGCACTTAAAATTTCGACTGCCGGGAGGCACCCTTTGAGCACACCGAAGAAAAGTTTACATTCCCACAAAGTCTTATAGTCCAATGATCATCAACAATTTAAACCCCAACTTCACCAATAACTTCAAAACAAATTTAACGAAATATACTTGGCCTACTAATGGCACTGAGCTACCCGTTCATGACATTTTACCAGCAGAACCCTATCTGTTCTGCCTCCCTCCTCCCTGAACTCACGCACATCCGCCTCTCATGCCATCTTGAACACGGCAAAACTGCCCTTAGCGCGCAAGCTACCGGCGTTGCCTATCAGTGGTGCCGCCCTCCGGCCAATACAGGAATCAATTTTAAAATATTAAGTTTTTTTCATAGTTAAAAGAACTTAAAACTTGTAATATTTTCACATAATTATAAACATTAACATTTTAGTTTCCAAACCAATTATGTATTTACAAATATATTAAGTACCTACTAACTTTGTTACCAGATGAAAGAAACATAAAAATTAAAATTTATATGGCCAATCAGCAACAGTCTTGTTATTTTATTGGTAGCAACCAAATATGGTGGCAAATTCTTAATCATCATCTTTATAGGCTGGTTTTGCACTGAAATATAGGAACTTTTCCTGGAAACTGTAAATTTAGAATGATACCTCTGTCCTTTTAACACTCCAAGCTTTAACAATTAATAAATATAATTTCATTAAATTCAAATGCTAACAATTTGAGCAAAAATACATACTGAAAATTTAATAAGTATAAAAAAATAATTAAAATTTTAAATTAATATTAACATTATTAATCAAACTGTTATTCTTACTGTTAAATGAGTGATTTCAAATTACCAAATTAAATGTTACTTATTTGAAGCAGAATTAGTTCAAAGTTACTTAAATTGATTACTTTAAAATTAAATATGAATAAATTTCCACTGATGTGCTGGCTTTTAACAAGTACAATTACAAATAGTTCTTAACATAACTCTCAGACACCATTGTTAGAATGACCATGAGGCCTACATTGTAAGTGACAACTAAATATGAAACAAACATACTGAAGATTTTATGTAAAAACAGATCTGGGGTCTGGGCCACGCTACAAACCAAAGAACATAGACTCAACTGCTGTACTAAAAGGCTTAAAATCGTTGCAGTATACTTTCACGTAAATAAAGCAAGTTGTTCTGTTGTGGTCTGAGTATCACACCAGGCAAGCAGGATGGATCACGTGTGCACAGCCAGCTGAGAGCACGAACGAGATAAGCCATGGCCAGCTGGCCACTCTCCCCTCCCAACTATCCTTTACAACAAGACCAAGAGTGCAGCGGGTGCATCGCTACACCAAACGTGTCACGGCACACTGGGTTTTCAACTAATGAAATCAATATACTAAAACCTGAAATAATAAGTTGACTTTTCAATAATAATTCATTCAATTTTTCAACAGTAAGTCAATGGAAGTGAGCACAGCACACTGCGTTCATGCTTTTGTGGAGGCACCAGAAGAAGATACTATTGAAATTATAATTTAAAAACTGTATTTTTTTACACCAGAGAGAACTGAGTATAAACTTTGTGCGAAAAATGGCAAAATTTGACTTTTAGGGGTACTGGGTGGGTTAAAATCTGCCAAAATGTCTCATTTCTCTATTACGACACTCCCGTCTTTACAACCTTTTTCCCGGAAACCGTAAGGGGTCGTAGCAATGAGATTCTACTGTAGTCGATAGCCAAAAAAAACAACGTTTTATGGTGCGCAACAAGTCCGCTCTGACAAGTTTACCTACAAAGGATATTAAAATAATACAGTGAACAGTTCACAGCAATACTGAAATGATAATCTTATTTAGGAAGGTGTTGGGGTGGTTAAGGTGTCAACAGGTGATAGATGGAGCCAGTTGCAGTAGTGACCTTGCCAAAGACGCACAAGAGCTACACGACTCACAAGCCAGAGTGAGCCGACTCGGAGCGAGATAAACATAAAGGCATGACGTCTGACATGAAAGGATGTTTGGTATTTGTTACTGTCATGTGTTTTGTTTCTTATGTGAAACAATCGCTGGAAAAATCTTAAAACACACGAACTTAAAGTTGGAGGTGGCAGAATATTCAGCATTGATACCACACATTTACATTGTTTTCAAGCTGCTGCATGAAATTGTACGTGTGTTCATACAGTGCTTTCGATAAAGGTGCAACCTTGGAATGACCGCCATTGTTTCAGGCAGCATTTAGATTACACGTTTAGTCACAACTTTATTACCGACACGTGTTACAACTACGCACATACGTACAGAGCACACAGTGAATGAATGAGATAACATGTCCTGGGAATAAAAATAGAATCGCTAAGTCTTTGCCTGTTCAATCTACACTGATCCAGAAATGCTAACACCTTCACTTCACCGCACATAAAACCCTAGCATAAGAAATTACATCAACATCGCTACTTTTCTTTACGGGTACTGCCTACTACGCTCTCCAAATGTGTGTCAATGTACTGGAAAAAAAAACATTTCAAACATGGGCAAAATGCCAATGTTAAATCATCTTGCTCATTAAAAACACTGTTTCCAAACCCTCCAACATAGCTACAAGTCCATCTTTTCAGGCTGCCATACTAACTAGATACGTAGATGCAAAACTCGTATAGAAAAGTGTGCTGAACATAGCTACAGATTTAAAACCAATAAAATGATATGATCACCGTAAGAATCTCATAGTAAAAATAGACTGGCGGGAGTCTTACATGCTAGTTCAGTGCTTGGCTCATTATGAGGCCTTTTAAGGGGGCTTCAAGGTCACTCTAAACTCTTCGACGCCTCTCAGCCTCAAGCACGCAGGTAGGCGGCGCACACTTTAAATGCATAGTATTTTTGTGTTCAATTTCTTTCTTTGCACCACAGTCGAAATAAAATTTACTGTGCGATGTAAATTATGACCACATCATAAAATAAACGGAAACATTTACCGGCATCTAGTTGTTTTAATAATCTCTATCTTCTCCTTTGTTTGCTGCCACTTGACTTGTCACCAACACCAGGAAGTTTATGTTCGGTAGACATTATGCGTAGATAATCGCACACTCCACTGCTAGCACATTTTGCAAGAGACTAACCAAAACTAACACACTGCACCTCCACAACTCTCATTAACCATTAGTGTCAACTGTCAAGTATTATCTCTGCATACATCACTTAGACTGGGTGGAATAGCGCCGGCGCTGACAATCTGAATTCAATCTTTCACCGGGCAAAAAATTAGACAAATTAGTATGGGTAAAGAAAATGTTGAGATGTGCAATATGCCCAAAATAAATTCATAAATATATTTCTAAACATTCCCAACTTGGATAGCCTGAGAGATATAGTGTACATGACATGATGACATTGTAATGCAAAGATACATTTTGTTATTTTTTCACAAGAGGACAATTCTGAATGCAAAAATTCAGTGTAATATATACGGTTAAAATTTTTTTTTTTGTAAAATGAGTGAAAATATGAAAATGTTACAAAATGCTAAATTTCACTTTTAAAATGTTATAAAATTAAATTTTAAAATTCTATTTTTACGGGCCTCTAGTACGAGAACTTGTATTTACAACTTTTACGCTTTTATCAAGTCTTGTAATAACGAGTTTCCGTAGTATATTTAAGAGGGCAGTTAACTAAAAAATTTATTGTTTTAATAATTTTTATATTAGAACAAGAATACACTAACTATTTTTTGATGTAGTGAAAATTTTACAGTTTTCATGGTTTTTGTATAATGGCATGTTAACATCCAAATTCACATAAAACTGTTTTTTTTTTGTAAAAGAAAAACCCACTGAATTATTGAAATTGGATAACTTATGCTAAAGTACATGTATATATAGTGTCATGAGTTATGCGGAGATATGATATAAACTGCAGTTTTTTTTTATTTAAGAAAACTGGCAATTTCTTATTTTGAATTCAGTAATTCTTATAATAGTAAAAAAAATTGCGCAGTGTGCTGACTTACTATTTCCAACCGACAAAACGGTGTACAATTGATATCACAGAAAACAATATGATATATATTAAAACAATATCGTGTGAAAATTTCGTACAAGCTACAGACATATGGAAATAAAACTTACATAAAAACTAAAAAAAAAAAATAAAAATGTTGACTACATATTTGCAATTACCGCATACTGTATTTACAAATAAAATTGTAATTATCAAGCCAAGACTAACAATCGTAATCAAATATATTGGTATACCGACGTAACGAAAATTTGGTACTCTGTGCAGAAAAAAGTCGTCAACAAAACAAGTGATTAAACTTACTGTGAGGTCCTCTTGGATTATTTTGTATCTTGTTTCGGAAAAAAATCACATTTGGTAAATCACCTAACAATTTATCAATATCACATCATATATTAGTTTCCTTTTATGAAAAATCTTAAGCAAGATTTTTATTCATGCCTTATAAACATCACAGCAGTTTATTTAATAATGAATACATACAGACAAGTTTCGAAAACCATGCAACACATTTTAACTGTTCACGTCCAACCTAATCCACAAGTCTATGGACCATGTAAACATTGCCGACGCGAGGACGAATGAAACAGATGAAGGAATTTTGTTGCGAACGAACTGGAATGGAAAATGGATATACGTAAACACCATTTGCAGTAGTCACAACATTGACGCAATGTCCAAAAATACTCTTGAGAAAATAAAATATTAGATTTGTTTGTGATATTTCAGACTTATTTTTACAGTGGTAATTCTTACTGAACTAAATTTTTGGTATTTTCAGAGCATCAAACATCTCTAAAGTCTAAATACTGGCAAGTGTACCAAGAAACTCTTGCGTTTAACAGTGCGTCAGTCGTTAAATAACTCATGAATCAACTGTACGGACATATTGTCTGCTAACCATAATTATAGTAATAAACATATAGCGTCGTAGATTGTGTTTGCAGCGTCTGTTAATAAAACTTTCTTATTAGGTGACAGAGTGGTAAATTCATATGTACACAACAGATAAAGATATATTTCTTATGCAAGATCACAGTGCACAGCAATTGGCAGCCAATGAACATGTTTGTTTATTTATAGCTCATGACTAGGGGTATGCAGGAAAGCAAATTTACCCTTCGGGAAAAATTCGGGTGGGAAAAATTTTTCAACAGGCACAGTTCCAAACATAATGAAATTACATTTAGAATTTCACACAACATCCTAATATACTTCAATTAGGAATATCATGGGCTAGAAACATGCATAATTATAACCTTTTTAAAAATACCAAATAATGTTTATATTATGAACATGACTTATTCAATAATAATGTACTTAAAAAACTTTTGTTTTTATCCAGAAACACTTCTTTCTACAGTTAAAATAATAAAAAAAAAAAAGTGGCAGCAAAACCAACATGATAAAAACAACAATATCTCGCACGTAAGTATAAATTAGAACACACCCCATTTTGTATGCTGCAGTAATGAAGAGGTTGGCATACCTAGCGAGTTGTGACTGTTTACGTTTTGTTATTTACGTCAAAACAGATAAAGCATTATTTTAGAACTGATGTAAATGTGCGTAACTGACCATAAAATAACAAACATATCATCTGCACCATTAATATGAAGTTATTTAAACACTACTACATGTAAAGTTTCAGGTAGCTTAGTATTTTTTTCTTTTTGCAAGTGTGAAATTCTACATTGACTAACCTTTTTCTCATGGGCTAGCTGGACATATTAGTAAGTAATATTGAAGTGTTTCTTTTTCGTTTCGGTTTACAGCTTCTAAATGTGTGTGCAATCTAGGTTTAATTGTTTCTCGGGAAACATTTTTTCCCACCCGAAGGTGAAATTGGAAAATTTTCTCGGGATTTTTCCCGAAGTTCGGGATCCTGCACACCCCTACTCTCAGCGAGGAATTATTTCAGTTCAGTTAGTTGGTTTTAAACGTATAAAACTATTTTACGCAAATTTGGTCTTTGACATGCCATTTATTATCAGAAACTATGAAACATAAAAAAAAATTCATTACAGTGAAAAATAGTTGTAATGTATGTCTACAAAACAAACTTTATCTCGTACAAATATAAAAGCTATTAACACAATTAAAGTGTTTGGTGAACTGCTCCTTCATGTATAATTTTGACTACATGTAGTAAAAGGGCACAAATTTATTTTCAAAAGTAAACATCGCTACCATAATAATTTCTGTCGTGGCAGGACTATAAACTCTGGAGGTGAATGACAGCAAGAGAGAAGACGTATGTGAATACTCACGCAGCTCTGGCACGGGCTGCCTGGACACGCCCCACACACTGGTGGTCGGCCGGGTGGCGGTGCTTCAGACAGTAGTTGAAGCTACATTCCGGACACAGCATAGGCACTACCTCCTTGCCTCGACATCCTTTCACCGTGCACTTGTTCACAAACACCTGTCACAGACACACAACGTTAACCCTAACAAACACACATGGTTCAACACGGTCACTGGTCGATACACTCCTGTACTGCATAATTTAGTCTCGCACACTGTTTCCCTTCCCAAAACTATAATGCAATATGTATCATTTACTCTTTTTTGAACACACAAAATAAACAGTTAAAAACTTATTAATATTCTCATTAAATCATAAAAAAAAAAGATTACTGAATTAAAATAAAAACTGCCACCATAATTCACATTAGACAAAAGATTACAAACAAATGTAAAAACTTTTCTCATTAACAAACGTGAGAATTGATGGTAATTTCCAATTCATGCAAGTATTTCCTGTTAGAAAAGTCTTGTGGAAGGCTGGATGAGCGAGCGTTACCTTGCGCCTGTTCCTAGCAGGGTCGGACTGACAGTCGCGATCTATGTGGGCCCCCACCACGGCGTCAGGCAGTTCCCCGCGCCCTACAGGTACCGGTACCCCGCACAGCGGGCATACGGGGACCTGCACATCCTTCCTGTATGCTGCAGGGCAACCATGAGCCTCATACCTGAAGTGCTCCTGGCTGGAACACAAGAGTCCACACACCAACATGACAAGGACGTCTCACCAGGGGCCATTACCTACACAATCCACTGTGCATGACGCAATGTTATACACAACACTAACACATATAGACTCCTACATCTTGTTGCATTTCTATAAGTAGCACTACACATACATCTCTGTCTACATGACTAACAATTTCGCTATTAATTTTATTTAAAAAATTTATTTACCTCCTTAGCAAAAAAAATTTTTGTTTGTGGTGTGTTGTCTCCAAAAAGAATTATGAAAAAGGAGTGTTTTTATTGGGTTTATAGTTTGAGGGTAGTGTATTGTATAGTGTAGGTTTTTTTTTCCAGAGATGGAATTGTTAAGATTAACGTAAAGGGCAGCACAACATTTAGGTTCCCATTTGTGACCAATGTTGTTGATATAT
>PNEQ01102086.1:0-17069 GCA_003012365.1 Medauroidea extradentata | reverse complement strand
AAATTTGCATATTTTTACTTCATACAAAACTTGAAAACCAGTAAATATAATGAAATGGAAAAAATCTCATCAAAACTACACGTCACCGTCTACGGCTTGAAGCATATACAAACACATTATAAAATATTTCTGTGTTTAAAATAAATTTCTAAATGTACCAAAAAAAATTTAAATTTTGAAATTTTTTATTTAACATAAAAATTTTTTGTAACGGGTTTTAAATGCTACAGGCAATAGACAGTAACGCGTAGTTTTGATATGATTTTTTTCATTTCATTATGTTAACTGGTTTTCAAGTTTTGTATGAAGTAAAAATACGCAAATTTTGACTTTGAAGTGCCATTACGGGAAAAGTAGATGAGCTAATTTTTTTCCGTTAGAGGTATATGTACTCTCAAGTAATGTGTACAAAACTAACACTATTTCATACAAATATAAAATTATGTTTTTTCCCCACTTGAACAACCTTAACATAGGTGAAGATACAAAATAAAATCCCAGAAATCATTTTAAAAAAAAATTAGTGTACGGGGAATCGTGTGCTAACATATCGTACTTTAAAAAATCTCGGTGTAAGTCCTTTTTCATGCAGTGTACAAAAACTTAAGTACGACAAGCCATAACAAAAACTTCGAGAAAAATACATGACATCATCTACACTGCCTTCGTTATTTTTCAATGAGTGATGTTAGATCAAACTACGCATATATTAATATACTTAATCACTAATCAGTAATACATCGGTCGAGATGTACCAAAGATAAGGATTTATGTGAAATAGTTTGACTAGTGTCCTACTGTCCCAAAATCGTTTATACGTTGTAGGTTGTTAAGGTGCTCTCTAGTAACTTTTTTTTTTTTTTTTGAGATTTAAATTTTTTTCGCCTAAACGAGAAAATATCAAAAATCTGTCTGGCAGTTTTGTTTAAAATCGACTTCTATTCTCCACGTCAGCTAATTTTTTCAAGGCAGTAAATAATACGGTTTTAGCTAATTATACGTAATAAACGGAATTCTGGTTAATTGACTTTTTAGTCGAAACCATATAATCCTTGCTTTGAAAAAATGTGCTATCACGGCAAAAAAAAACATTTTAAACAAAACTGCCGGACAAATTTTGTATATCTGCACCTGTTAAAGTGCAAATAAAATTACTATAGCAAAAACAGTACAAATTAAAGAGCATGGCCTTAAGACTTAAAGAGCCCGTGTCACTGAACATGTGGAATTTTTTTTTATAATTTAGACAAAATTAAAAATTTGGCACGACAAATTTGAAAATATTTGAATAGGGACTTACCTAGCTACCCTACATTTTGTTATGAACATTATAATCGGATATTAAGCGTGGATATGAAATGATTGTGCTAAATAAATTAAAGATAATAATTATCTCTCACCAGATTATTAATACTAAACTCAAAGTACCAATATCGTATAGCCTAATACGCATACAATTGTAAAATGTAATGTTTCTATTAAAAGACATTGCCGATAATTCGTCACGCCCTTAATTTATTATATGAAAAATGATAAATAAGTGATACGATGGGATGATACCAGTTGTGCGCATTACGTGTTATTTCCTAGCAAGATGGGATGATACCGGCGCAAGGAACTCGTACGTGAAGTCCCAGATATTGTTCCAATTTGTTTTAGAGAACGGGGAATTGTGCACTAATATATCGTACCTAACATATCTGTATAAGATCTCTTCCATGCAGTGTGCAAAAACATTCAGTTCGACAAGACATTTTTAAGGAGCAAACATATACGTGACACTACATTACAATGCCTTCATTATTTTTCAGAGAGTGATATATCAAAACCACGCACATATATTACAGTCCTCAATCACTAGTCAATAATTCATAGATCAATACGTAACAAAGTTAAGGATTTGTTTGAAATTGTACTAAAGTCTTACTGTCCCAAAATCGTTTATACGTCAGAAAAAAAAGTCCGGACATTAGTTAAGGTAAGATTTAAAATGTCTAAAGGGCATCGTCTGAAAATAACAAAATCAATAAAAATATCCACGATTCAACCGTGTAGCAGTTCAACCTTCACGAAGGATACACTTATTCTATTTTCGCCCGGTGTTATCGTGAGATAACCAAGACCGAGTAGTTAAGCCGAGCGGTTATGACCTTTCTAAACACGTGTTTTAAAACGTTCTTTCCGCGAGTGCTCTAATGGATACCTCGTACAGCACTTCAACACACTCAAATAAAAGTTAAAAATATATATACTACAGTACTCAATGCTGTGCTACGAGGGGTTCCCGGCAACACTCAATACCACGTATGTACATTATCCAACACCCGAATGCTGTTAAACGAAGAATTTAATTTGTTTCGCATTAAAGCTGTTCCATGAGTTCACATTTGCATTTTAATGACGCACTGATTCATATTTTAATAACAGTTTCATTAAAACAACCTTCGCCTGGCGTATGGACGGTGGTGCAGCGTGTCACACGTATTTTTTTTTTTTTACGCGAAACAGCTTAACTTATTCACATTACGTTTATTTACGAAAAGAGCACACGCTCGAAACTACGCTATGTTTTTTTTTAATTTAGCACGTCTGTTAGAAACATGATTTCCGGGGCCTCTCAGAATTGCTAACTCCTGTAACTCCGTAAATACTACCTGAATTCTTCAAGTGCAAAGCAAGAGGCAAGCGTTGGCATTCACGTCACACTACCCAAAAATACAATTTTAGGGTCGCCACTTAGAGTTCCACAGGAAAAAGACTGCAAGGAAAACCTTGCACGCCAGTTTGACGAGCTGTGAATAGAGGCGATATGTTTCCCGTCGAGAGTGCATATTTGTGCATACTAGTATTTATATCTGTCATCTTATGTACTTTTTATTAATATAATAATTATTTGACGTTGTCTACGGCTGTGTTCAGTCTTTCAGACAATAAAATAAAAAGTACGTAAATAAGTGGTACTCTGGTTATATCGCTCTGCTGTTCCCATGCGTCAAAGTGAACATTTGAAACCGGTAAAGACTCCTCTTAAGGCCGTAGGTCCCTAATTTAACCTGTTATTTCTAAATATATCACGTTACAAAAGTTTAAATGGGTGCAGATACCGTAAAAATGGTCTAAGATTTGTGAAAAATTGTTTTTACTATAAGGGTTTTTTTAGAGCCAAAAAGTACAGGAATTTTGGCTGAATGAAATTGTAAAGTCAATAACTAGCTAAAATTATTAAAGTACAAAGCCTGATATTTCGTACATAAAAAAAAAACAGGCGAGAACTATACAACTCAATACGTACACGAGTTACTGCTGCGAGGCCATTTCTTTTGTTAACTTTATGTTTGTTGTTCAAAATCACTTGGTCTGTATTTGAAATTTAGCCACCTTATTATTACTACATGTTCTTGATTAAATGTTTCTTTTTTTTATATGAACAAACACATTTAATCAATTTCGAAGTGTGATGTTTGGTACAAAGATTATATATATTTTGGCAATTCAAGGTGAGCACTACAGTAATTTGTCAAATAAATTAGATTAATTAAATGTGACACTGCATTTTTAAGACGCTACATTTGGCATTAAAATGATTCAACAAAAAAAAAAAACACCCAAATAACCGTCCTTTTATTTTTACTTCAAAATTATCGTCCGTTATTACCCTCGACGAAGAAAACACTATCGTACAACATGACACACACTAAATGATATATAGTAATTTGGAAATACACGCACTCGCTTTATAAAACGTATGTTTTACTTTATAATTACGTACTAGGAATGATGGAACGTCATCACAACTTCCCCAAGCGGCCTTGACATAATTTTCTGCTCCACTAGGTGGAACTGCAACCACAGACATCCTGTGTACAGAAAACACAGGCGGCGTTTAGATTCAGCCGTTTGATACTTGTCAATCGACAATAGTGAGCAAATTTTCTGGACACAAAGTTCTAAAAAAAAAATGTCTTAGTGGCTCTTCAGAAATCCCTACCACAGACGGTACTTGAAAATATTTTATACAGAAACATGCAAACGCACACGTGTCAAAACAAACAGCCAAATAAAGAGCATGATTGAAAGACCAAACTGAAAACCAAACAAAATTAAAAACTACGGAATTTACAAATCTCGGCGAGCTCGACAAAAAAAAATTATAAAATATTCTATTGATACGTCGTTTTCCCCTGCTAACTAAACATTGCCGCCTCAAAACCTTGCAGACACTTTCAAAACTTTTTACTCGCTACATACAGCATGCTGTTGCTCTAGTAACCACATATGACTCAGTTTTACGTAACTACTGTACATTTTCATAGTTATTTGAGCAGTCAGTTATACGTGTTTGATAAACTGCCCAACATGTTTGATGCTAAATTAACCTGAAACTTTAGTTTCACCGAATGTATGTTAAGTACATTTTGACTTGCACTGTGACTGACACCATAATGTAAACAGCAAGTGTCCCCAGAACTGTTAAAACTTACTGCTGTTACGCAAAACGGATAAGACCAGCCTTGGTATTTTTGAGGTCACGTGTTTGATACGACCGACAATAGGCAGGATTCCTTCTCTGGTCTGTTCTCTGTCATGTCAAACCCCTTGCTTTACACCACAGGATCACCCACCCCCTCCAGAACACAAACATGTACACGGCACGCGAAGAGACACGTACATACACATACCTACCTCTGTCGCCACTGGCTACCGGCACTTACAAAGATAGAGAAAAAAATACGCTGGCAATAGCCGTAGATATTGACATATAAGAGGGTTGGCAGATGACAACCAGGTACTTTACAAAAATATTACTTGCTATTCCGCTTCGAATACTGCGCCGTTCCTCATCCCTGACAGTTTTGATATATGGTTTTTCTAACGAGTGAGGAATACAGAACATATCGATACTGTTTTACGTCTTGCATGTCAACAGGGTTCAGGTTATTGTTCAGTTAACTTATTAGAATCCATACGGCGTGGTGTATTTTACCATTGACCATTGTTGTCACTCGCGTACGACAATCACATTTTTTTTGCTAGCGGTTTTCCGTTAAAAAAAAATAATATAACGAGGCTGTAAGAATTTCAGACAATCTATCAAGCTTTCATCTATATTCTGTAGGGCCAAAAAATGTTGCAACATCGACTGAATTAGAAGTTATCGAAAGAAAAAAATATACATATATCTAGGGTGGTAGGGGCCAAAAACGTTCTTCTGTTAGGCTTGACCTCCGCCGTTCGGCCAAGACCATCAAATGCGGGCAATCCTTCATTTACACTGGCATAGCAGGCTCGACAAAAGGGGTTTTCAAAAGCTCACGATAGGATAGGCAAGACTAAATTTCAGCGTACGGTGATCAAAACTTAACATGAGAGAAGATTACCCAAAACCAATGTTCACATGACAACAACTCGATCAACTACTGACTTACCCCGCTCTTGAGCAGGTTGAGCGGCGGTCAGCAGACGAAAATCGCAATTTGGCAAGTGAAACCGAATGGTCTATGTTCAAAACATCAGAGAAGCAAGCACGAAACAAATATTAAACGCAATATTTTTAATTCACGCATTATTAAAATCTGAATTGTATCACAGGCGGTCATCAAGACCCTAGTTATCGACGAAATCTGGCCACGAGACTGAGACAACCTACGCTACTCCTACTCATGAACATTTTAAAACGTCTAAAGAAATTCACAGGTGAAATGACTATCTTTAACAGAGATGAAGTTGCAGAAGAGGCCTCCAGATTTAACCTAAGCGTAGAGCTTTTAAAGAATTGTGCAATGAGAGTACATGACTGTACATATTTTTCTGAACATACTACATGCAACCCCATCGCACAAGATCATATCAACGCCCGGTATACGTGTACTTCACCGAGGAAACTTATAAAAGAAAATGGTTGGCATCTGCATCGTAATGAGGTTATGTCCGAGGAACTAAATGGAGATATGTATGTTGATACTGACCCCGAGGAAGATGTTGCAGGCGTTGTCGAAGCCCGCGGCGTAGATGCGCGCCACCCTGGGGTTCTTGCGGTCGGCGATGATGCGACACGCGAACCTGGAGATGGTGCTCTGCAGAACCTTGCTCTCCTTCGTCTTGTCGCCGGGGATGGTGTCCATCACCACGAAGTCGATAGGCGAGTCTGACGAGCGGCCGATCTGCAACACCAAGCGAACAGCCCCGTCACAGCCAGCATTCCACTCTTATGATGGATGTGGCATCACAGCCGTGGCATAATATAATTACTGCTTCCCTCATCATTTTCGTGTTTAAGAGTCCTATACAGCTCGCGCTAGATACCGCCTTTGAGGTACGGAAGCAGGCAGGCGATAAGAGCGAGAATGGCTCGTGCTTCAACAACCGTATCGCCTTTATGCACGAGGCGCGAAAACGACGTGCAGTGTTTCGGTCGTTGGCTTTCTTCCTATGGGACTTTAAGCGGTAACCATATATTTGTATTTATTGAAAGTGCATTGTTAAGTCCTGTATATGCTTCGCTATTTTCGTTTTACGGTTCCAGTGGTATTTTTTTTTTACGTGAAAGCCGTTTTTTTGGACATTTTGAGCTGCCCCGAAACTATGTTTATAAGCATGATATCTATATAAAAAAACCTACAGAAGCATACAAGAAAATGTGTTTTATTTTCGTAGATAGAGACATCGAACGCACGTTTAGTAGTATCCTTTAAAAATATTCTCATAACACGCTACAACGCAGTTTATTCACGAGCTGTCTAGGGTTCGTAAGGGCGACCAATTACGGAAAAAGTATAATTTTTTATTTGTGTGAAATAGCGTTAGTTTCATTTTACGAATAAAAAAAAATAAATAAATAAAATAGCTCAACCAGTTTTCCCATGATGGCACTTTAAAAGTCAAAATTTGCACGTTTTTAGTTCTTATAAGCTGCAAAAACCAATGAACATAAATAAATATTCACACTGAAACTACATGTCAAAGGCTACTACTTGACATGTTTTAAAATACATTACAAAATAGTTTTGAATTTTAAAAATTCAATAAAAGAGGCAAAAAATTCAACTTTTTAAAAATACAAAACCAATACATACATGGTTACTGTGAACACAAATATATACATACCTCCGTGTAAACTTACTTGTTATATCTATAATATAAAAATGAATCGCAAAATGTGTTGGTAAGCGCATAAATCAACAACGCCTGGACCAATTTGGCCAATTCTTTTTTTTTTAATGTTCGTTGAAGTTCAAAGATGGTTTTTACGGCGAGAAAAATTCGAATAATTGCCGGGGGAAAAAAAACCCTAAAAACAGTAGAGTCAATTTGAGCTTTATTGCTATTGTTGTTTAAACAATGTAGGTATGTTCCTGTGATCGAGGCCTTAAGCATTCACTCAGGTATTGTATAAAGTTTGGGGTGTGGGAGGGGTGGGGTTACGGGTTCGTATCCCGTGCAATACTTTGCGATGGGAATTACATGACATCATACAAGCATATTGCGCGCGCTCTTTACACTGTTATTGAGTACGCTAGCTGTTAAATGCCGGGCAGCTGTTTTGTAGAGAAATAAAGATGAATTAAAAAAAGTACGCTTAGCGCAGTGGACTGGACAAATCTGTTTGTATTTGATGTTTTAAAGATAAACAGTGAATATAGTATAATATAGAATATAGTATCACCATCAATTAACACGTAACTAAAAGTTAGTTACTCTTTTCTATAGTACACGCGGGCGAAGCCGCAAAGGGACAGCTAGTTTATTATAAAAAATTAAGTCGAAAATTTGTTTTCAATTAGTCCGTGAAGTGAATTATAGTGGGCGTAATGCTACCCTGAAACGATAATTTTCATTCCGTTTCGGTATGAAAAAAATCCGAGAACGTAGTTATGAAACAAGACATTTCGGATGTAGGTATCACCGTGAATATGTTTCAAGCCGATAAATAACATCCGAAACTGGACAACATAAATTTGTTATGATCTGTCCGAGATATGAAGATATCCGTGTTGAGGCAACACTCGTTGATATGGACTTCAACTCTTCTCAATAGTTTGTAATGCTGAAAGAACAACGTTGACCGCCAAATAATAGCTTTATTCTACTGCGTTCTACAGTTTCCTTGAAGAATCGAATACCGTCACAGCTGGCTGGAATGACGTCCTCAAAACAACTGGTTGTGAGAAAAAGGAATCTTTCAGCGTTGTCAACAAGGACGGGCACAGCGCACCGTCTGGTTTTAAATATTTTGCGTGTCCGAGGCCTGAAGAGAAGCCGGAGCAGTAAGGTAGAAAGGGCGATCTAGGCATGTAAGTCAGGTACATCATAGCCTCTATGCGCAAGGGAATCAATTGGCGTGAAGTTTCCGCTGTCGGCTAGACAGACTTCCGACGGCAGCCCTACCATTTTATAGTAACTTATGTTAACGAACGATTGCTGCGTGTATCCCTGGTGAAACATTAAATGTCCTGTAGCGGTATTTTCCTACGTAAAAATGAGACTAAAATGCCCGTTTTGGTTGTTTTCATGCACCTTCACGAAGTGAGCATCAAAAGCATAGAAGGAAAGTGCCAGTCCAACACGAAGACCACGCCAAACACACGCTTCAAATGTGTTGTAACGTGCGAAGAAACACTTTTTACGGACCTAATCCACACGTGTCCATTGTGTCAATGCACGAAAAGAAAATACTTCGCACAAGTATGGAACGTCATTGTTAAGGCACCATGCTCGTCAAAAACACTGTTTCGAAGCCCTTCAACGTGGTTATAAACGGCCTTTTCAGACTGCCGCACTTCAAAATGTACTAACCAGATGTATGTGAAACTCCGATAGAAACATGCACTGAACTTTGCTACACACTTTCCACCAATAAAAGTATATGCCCACCGTTAAGTGTCACAGTAAAAACTGATCGGCGGGAACCTTGCACGCCAGTTCAGCTCACGGTTCGTGGTGGCGATGCGGCATTTGACATACACTTCAATGTCGTCCTTACAGTTCCGTAGCTTCTGGACCTCTCAAGGGCGCGATCTACAGCAACTTTCAACGCCATGTTCTTATTTTTAATTTGTACCAGAAATTTTCCTATAATTATAGACACAAAATGTAAATTTGGCTCTTACGAAATTTTTTGATCTCTCATATTTTTGCGTAACGGCTTGTTAAAGTCAAAATTTACATGTTTCCGTTTTAAGGACTACCCTAAAACCAATACCAAACTGGAAAAAAAATCATAGTGGATAAAGACGCCGTAGGCTACAATGTCACGTACATAAAAACATTTTTTTTTGTATTTCAATAAAAATTCTGGAATTTAAAATTAAAATTTGAAAAATGTAATATTTTAAATACAAAAATATTTTATTTTAAGGTTTAACATAGCAGAATTTGTAGCCTACAACATCGTTATTCACTGTGAATTTGTAGTCTACAACATCGTTATTCACTGTGAATTTTTTTTTCCCAGTTTGGTAAGTGAGTTGGGTATAGTGTCGTCCTTAAAACAGAAACACGTAAATTTTGGCTTCAACGGGCCTTCACACAAAAACTATGCGAGATAAAAAAATTTCGTAAGAGATAAATTTGGTCACATTTTGTGTCTAAAACAAGAAGAAAAATAACTGGAACAAACATAAAAATAAAATCACTGTAATGAAAATTGCGGTACACCTCGCCCTTAACGCGTAGGTAGGCGACGCCCTTAAATGTTGTTCATATCATACAATAAAAAAAGCGGATGAATTATAAGCACCAGAAGGCGGAGGCCATTCATTTAAGCACATTTCGTAAGACAGTTGCCTATCTTGCCTAAATTTCGTACAATAAATATTATTCTTGTGCAATATCGAACTCTAATAATATCATAAGAGAACACGGCTTTCATTTTTGGTGCCAAGGTGTCAAAGTTCCACAGAACTACGGATGCTATTTTTCGTTCTAAGCAGGTCACGTGACAAATCAAAGTAGATCTATGCGAAAAGGAATTTGGCGAGTCATAATGCACTTAATAACACGGTTTTTTTTAAATACATACTGGATACCGGGAAAGCAGAAATAGAACAAGGTATTCAGAAAATACTGTAGCCTGAATGTAAAAATACCCTGAAGGGCAGCGATCTTCATTACTCTTCATCAGGAATCGTGCGACATTCACTGGCCAATCCATTAGGCAAGGTCTGTGAAAAGCCGCTATTACGTCTTCTCACAATTAGGAGTTGGATGGAGTTGCCGCATTTCGGAGAAAGTGTTCCGTAGTGTCTCAACGTGCGTAATTGATGAGTCGGTTTGCCCGAATGTTCCCACGACATACAGCTGGAAACTGTTAAGTGTCTCGTACAGGCTGCCTACCGACTTGGAGATCTTAAATTCAAGTTATATTCCAATATAATCTTAATACATAAAATGAAGTGTCCTGACTGACACACTCACTCACTCACTCATCAACGCACAGCCCAAACCGCTGGTCCTAGAACCATGAAACTTTGAGGGAAGCTTCCCCGGCCCCGTAGGCATTCACTAAGAATGGATTTTTATAAATTCTATAATTAAGGAGGTGAAAAGGGGTGAAATGTGTTTTAAAATAATACCTGATATCTCATTAACCGGGAAAGCTATCATCAATTTTTTAACTTCAAAATATTGCTCATAGAAATGCATATTTGTGAATTTTTCGATTTTGCGAAATTCGAAAATTAAGGGGGTGAAAATCCGTTAAATATGTTTTTCATTAATCCGTGATTTCTCCTAAACCATTTCAGATAGTGAGGTGATTTTTTTCTTAAAAATTATGCTTAAGTAAATATCTAAAAGGTATTTTAGGATTTTTCGAAATTTAGTCCTTGAAAGCTGTTAAAAAAATAAAATGTGTTTTCAAATAATCATCTGTACCGCTTATACCCGTTGAGATATCGAGATGATATTTTGATCGGACTGAAGCTTATGTAAATATTTACAAATCAAATTAAGGATTTTATGAAATTCGAAAATTAAGGATGTGAAAGCAGTAAAATGTTAAGTGTTACCCGAAAAAAGAGAATGATCGTGGAAAAATAATTCAACAGTTGTTTCTTTTTGCCAACCTACTCTTAAATCGGCCTGCTTTTGACCATTCACTCAAGTATTGTATAAAGTTTGTGGTGTAGGAGGGGTGGGGTTACGGGTTCGTATCCTGTGCAAGACTTTGCGATGGGAATTACTATGACATACGAGCATATTGCGTGCGCTCTTTACACTGAGCTAAGACAATTTATAGTTCACTGTTATTGAGTACGCCAGCTGTTAAATGCCTTCATCACATATTTTATCCAGAGTTACTGTTTACATTACATAATTTCACGCGGGCAAAGCCGCAGCCGGGCAGCTATTTTATAGAGAAATAACAGTGATGCCAGATGGCGGCCAATCCGTATTTGCCATATATTCTTGCTGTTTCACAGACAATGCGTGTTATCCGCGACAGCACGTTTATGTTCAATAACTCAAACAGCTTTTCTGTTCCTAAGCCGTATACGATCATAATTGCTCGATTTTACACGTAATACGCCAAACAAATTTTCTTACGTTTAGAACCAACCGTAACTTCTGGATGTTTTGTAGCATGAAGTTGACTCTCCTGGTTACCGAGACAACAGGTTAAAGCACGATCATGACTCACTTTGTTGCCATCGCGAACCTTGAGTGGTGGTCAATTGTCTCAAGGTGACCAATCAGTGCTTCTTCCTTCCATCACTTGGAGCAAAAAAACTTTCATTAACACGTGGGGTCCTGATTAAATGAAAATCTGCAGTTGTACTGGTAGATCTAGTTTACCAACGTGGCACATTACACACAGGATGACACGATCCATCTGAACTATTCTTGAGTCTCTTGAGTCGCTTGACTGGTGTTTATCCGCAACTATCGATGTTTCAACGCAAACAATACGGTGTGACATATCACTGACTTACTTCATTACATTCGCCATTATTTCAAATGTTTCCGATTACTCTGAAAATACAGGGAATAGCACCCACGTGCAGTTTAAATTTTTTCTCCAAATGCTGAAAGGATTGCAGCGTAACGGTAACACCTCGTGAATCAGCCTATATTACAGACAGTAGACTTCCAAACAAAATTAGGTAGGCGAAACGTTTTTGTCTGCTTCCAACGCCCGACTTCATTAGCAAATTTTCAAATAAAGTGTACGTTTGATATGTAACTACCCTCAAGAGTTTCGTGCACTGTCCTAAACCTTCGTTAAGCACGAATTCTGCAACATACGCTGTAACAACGATTCCAGTCGACTGCAATCTAAAATTAAACAAGTCTTACTTACGGGCGTTGCTATTAAATTAAATTCCCCGTCTAAAAAGGGCCAGTTCCCGAATGAACCGTATCGTTCCTTGAGACTTTTTTTTTCCCCACTTTGCTGCTAGCAGTAGCACTCGCAGCCAGCGGAGAAGAAGGCTGGGAGACGAATCGTCGGATGGCTGGGGCAAAGAAGCACGAAGTGGCAACGAGGGAGGGAGAATGAAAGCACCTGAAGCCTTAGTGGGAGGCAGGACAGAAGGAACCGGGGAAGAGGGAGGACATGGAAGAGAAAAGCACGAAGGGGGAAGAGGGGACAGGAAGGAACCCGATAGAGGGTGCTTCTACAGCACTACAGTCCCAACAAATAAAATGGAAATGTCGCATTTCCCAGCTTCGCTACACAGCACAGGGAAGTTGAAGACTCACAGATGCGGCGGAGGGGGGTGGGGGAAAGATGTAGCAATTAGTTAAAAAGTTCCTTTTGCACGCTTGTTGTTTTTTGGTACTGCTGTGTACCAACCGATGCCTATTATACTGCAACACGGAGAAACTAAAAACAATCTGTTGGCCCATCTTGAAAAGTGCTAACCATATGTTACGACACGAAATGGAGCTGGTTTAAATAAAGTCAGAAAATATATTTAGTTTCGTTTTTTAACTTATGACACAAGCCGTAATTTGTCTGAAAGGTCGTGGTGACATTACATAAAGAACTACTTCACTTAAACATTTTCAACTTTATGGAGCGGTTACACGAGCTATGAACTAGTTCAAATGGCAGTCTCTTCTCTTTCTAAGTAAACTTAGTTTTATATATAGTTTCAAACAACACATATTCTCTGCTGCTCTTCTATTGGCTACTTCGAGTAACGAGCTGTGTAACAAATACGGCTGCTTTTCATGTTTTGTACTCATTAAATTAATTCAAATTTTAAGTTTAACGTGTTTACATCCGTTTTACACGCAAAACAGCATTGCAACAAGGTGAAATATGATACTAGGGGCCGTATCTATAGACCTCTTTCGAATGACAACCAACTGCTCACCAATGCTTTCTCTATGGGGATAGCAGTTGGCTGTCATTCGAAAGAGGTTTATAATATCGGACCTAAGTCACTAATGTCGAGCGTAGATGTATTAGTTAAATGTGTTACATTTCAGTTCGAAGTTTACTGGAGTTATTTATTGGATTTAATCGAGTCGTTAAACGCGATAAAACACGCCTGCCGAACGCGTTGAACTAAAAATGTTTAAGACCACTAGTGTGGACGTGACCTAAGTACGCCGAACCACATCGAAGTGAAAGTGAATAGATTCTGGTCAGCGCTTAACATCTAGATCTTCAGTGCTGGTGAGTGGTTACACGAGGTGAGTATAAACCAGCAGCAGAACGAAAGGGGTGGGAAGCGGGAGATCCCGAGAAAACCCACCGACTATCGGCATCGTCCGGACTATTTCCGCATGCAAAAATCCGGGCCGACACAACATATGAACGTAACAAATGTCTCCCGTTTATTTCAACAATGTAACGTTTGTTGGTGTAACCTATTTATGTTACTGATTTGGCCTATTACTAGTAACCTAGAGTGGAACAATGTTTACTTATGTAAAAAAAAATTTTTTTTTGCAAAATTATTTTATAGTTCTTTGTTAATTGTGAGTAATGCATTATGTATATACACACTTTGAGAATTAGGTAGCTTTGTTTATGTCAAAAAGTGGCAGGAAACTATAAAAACCTGCTCGCTTTATACCGAACTGCCTATATTCACGGACATACGGCTACAGGAGCGAACATAGATTTTACACAAAAC
Organism: Medauroidea extradentata; assembly: GCA_003012365.1. NCBI lineage: Eukaryota > Metazoa > Arthropoda > Insecta > Phasmatodea > Phasmatidae > Medauroidea > Medauroidea extradentata. The sequence goes on along the minus strand of PNEQ01102086.1, from coordinate 2,982 downwards.
ATATTGCTAGAGACTCGTTAAGAGGGCGTGGTACATAATTCAACGCTAAAAGCAATCATCTACAACAGGAAGTTTCTTGAGGCAGATTTGTGTAAGACAAAAACAGCAAGTAAACGTTTGGAACAAAATTGTTTCCAGTGTTACGAACTTCTTAGGCACTATCACTGACGCCGGAACCTCGTGCATTTAACTGCGGCGCAAGAGATCACGCCTAACGAATGAGTCAAGATAAACGTTTACTCAAAGCTGGAAAAAACCATTATCTAGGATTACCGTTTTGCATTTCATCCATATTGGTTGAGAAAACAGTGTAGAATTCAATTGATGTTTCCAACGTGTTTATCTACCACGCACTCTTTAATGGTTAGTGGACCGTAGCTTTCTCTACCTTGACGTTTGAGTTACGGAAACGGGGAAGGCGATAAGTCGAACATAGCAGGTCCGTCTAACACCTCATAGTCTCTGGCGCGAAGGACTAAACTAGCGTGTAGTGTTTTCGTAGAACGTGTTTTTCAATGAAACTTCAAACGATGACCCTGTTGTTTTATTTATGGAAAGTTTGTGGTAATGTCCAATGCAGGTTTCTGTGACTTAGTTTTACGATTACGGTTGATATTTTCTCAGCTACAGCAACGTGAAAAAGCTATTTTTAGCACTTCTGAGGAGCTTGGGAATCATGTTTTTAATAAGCGGACGGCACTTTTCGAATCAATAGGACACAGTTTGAAGTGTCTTCTTTTCGTAGAAACACATTTAATAGTTACACTAGAAAAAATGCTTTCCGTACCACGCTACAGCACGGCTCGCGTGTCCGGCCCACAACTCTCAGCGACGAGTAGAGACGCCTGCAGACGGCGCACGACGCGGAGGGCGCCAAGAAGCCCCGCGGCGTCGACGTAACGAGATGGCGATTGACGCGCGAGGCGGGCGAGGGTCGTACCAGGACGGGGGGTGCCGTACTAATGAGATATCGCCGGCTGAGGGGCGGGGCTTCAACACGACACCGTCGAGAAAATGTCAACCGGCGGGTCACAAAGGCCGCGATGTTAGGCGGCTTCTCTCTCATCCACCGGCACTTTTAGAAATAGCTCGCTCAAGACAAGCGCGTGGTACGTAACGATCTGCTGCTCAGCTCCGCGGTACGAGAAATAATGTTAATTTTAACCACATAACCGAAGAGCGGACGTTTCAATTATCGTACGAACTTAATGCTGGGAGTATTAGACAATTATATTGTACTTTCAGTTTTTGAGCCATAATATTTATTCTGACTGTATTATTAAATTTTTCTCGTCGATAAAGCATAGGATACATTCGTGGTAAATTGCTTGACATAAATAATAGAATATTTAATTAATTCGTCATGCATAATTATTGCAAGAGAATTGTAGGTTATCATTCCAAAATTCCCTTGCAGTGATTCTGCATGACAAATAAATCAAATATTCTATTATTACTTACGTCACGCAGTTTACCAAGAATATATCCTATGCTTTGTTGAAGAGAAAACTTTAATAATATAATTTTAATAAATGTTATGGCTCAATTACTGAAAATTCTATAAAATTGTCTAACATCCCCCCTTAATTACGTGAAAATAAAGAATTCCTCGCAGCTTTTATTTATAATGTACCGATAATGAGATCGTTTGACTGGATGGAGTTAACATTTAGCGTGTTCTATTTCAACCGTAAAACAGCTTCTGTAAAGAGAATTGCATGATGATACGTATGCAGAGTAAAAGGTGTGACCGCTATCCTATCTCAAGCGTGTGAAACATTGAATCGCCTCCGTTATTATGCACGTATTTCTTTACCTGTGGGTATGTAGCGTCCAATCGCAGTGAATAAAGAACCGGAATGGCATAAGGAACACACCCAGACACACCATTACTGCGATAGTACAAGCACTACGTCCAAGCATTGTGGCAATGCCATCACGAAACCACAAGGGAGCAATTATTTCCCATTCACGACTTACACTCTTTACCAGTCCTTTTGTTGCTGTCCAGGCAGATTTATTTGTCGTTATTCGCTTTCAAGTGAGTAATGCCAATTTAAGACGTCATTAATGTAGAATTAATTAATTTTTAAGTTCTCTGTGATATTTGTATCATTATTTCGGTTATAAGTGCACAAAAATTATTACAATTTAAGTTTGCTGATCCAATCTACACGCTATACATATAAACCATGCTGACGATACCCAATACGTTCAAAATAATAAATATAATATGTAAATGTAAGGTACATACTTTCCATTATTTATGGTGCAAAACTATGTAATAATATAGCAAACCGCGTACACAAATCTGAAATATTACTTGCTGGTATGGAAAACTTCTTAACTTGAGGGGATGGTGGGTGGCCGAATGGTCAGACCATTTCGCCTCCCACCAAGGCGATCCGGGTTCGATTACCGGCGGGGTCAGTCCCCAGGATTTTCGCATATGGGAATCATGCCAGACGATGCTGTTGGTCGGCGAGTCTTCACGGGATCTCCCGTTTCCCCCGCCATTTCATTCCGGCGCTGTTCCATACTCCTCACCAGCGCTGAAGATCTTGATGTTAAGTGCTGACCAAAATATCTCACTCACTCTTAGTTTTGGGGATGTTTCCGCGCATGGTACGCGGTGTTGTTAGACGTACCAATTTCTTGGTAAACATACCAGTATAGTCTGTTCGGGATAAAGTGAGCACTCAAAAAGGCCCTGATTTCTTTTTTCAGACAATTCATATCCTTCCGCGAGTAAAAGCTAACGATCGGAAAATGTCTAACCTCTCTGCAGCGGGATTCTGTAACTCGTTATCTGTTGGTTACCGGTAGTTACGATCTGGAAACGAGACAAATAGTTTATGAATTGAAAGAGCGATTCTGTAACGCCTGCTTTCCTACAGCCGCCGATTCATTACCGAAAATCCTTGCCAATCACGTCTGAGGGAACCATCAAAAATAGTTATCTTATCGAGGGGTGCCAGATGC
>PNEQ01102085.1:0-17066 GCA_003012365.1 Medauroidea extradentata | reverse complement strand
TTACCCCCTGCTCTGTTTAATAAGTTACCCCCTGCTCTGTTTAATAAGTTTCGCCCTGCTTTGTTAAATATTTTACACCCTGCTCTGTTTAATATGTTACGCCCTGCTCTGTTTAATAAGTTACCCCCTGCTCTGTTTAATAATTTACCCCCTGCTCTGTTTAATTATTTACCCCCTGCTCTGTTTAATAAGTTACGCCCTGCTCTTTTTAATAAGTTACCCCCTGTTCTTTTTAATAAGTTACCCCCTGCTCTGTTTCATATGTTACCCCCTGCTCTATTTAATAAGTTACACCCTGCTCTGTTTAATAAGTTACCCCCTGCTCTGTTTATTAAGTTACCCCCTGCTCTGTTTAATAAGTTACGCCCTGCTCTGTTTAATAAGTTACCTTCTGTTTTTTTTTTTTAAATAAATTGTCCTCTGCCCTGTTTAATAAATTACACCCTGCTCTGTTTAACAAATAACCTCTTGCTCTGTTTACTAAGTTACCCCCCTGCTCTGTTTATTAAGTTACCCCCCTGCTCTGTTTATTAAGTTACCCCCTGCTCTGTTTAATAAGTTACCCCCTGCTCGGTTAAATAAATAACCCCTTGCTCTATTTAATAAATTACCTTATGCTCTATTTAATAAATTACCTTATGCTCTGTTTAATAAATTACCTCCTGCCTTGTTTAAACAGAACTGGGAGTAATTAATTAAATAGTGCAGAGGTTAGTTTATTAAACAGAGCAGTGGGTAATTTTATAAACAGATCGTTTTTTGTTACACGATGTTGTTTTAATTTTTTTAAATCGAATGTTATAACGTTTCAAAGTTAACATTTAAATGTTATCAGTATCGAAACTGCCTCGTGAATAATCATGAATGTCCGACAATTTTCGTACCAGACACCTGAAGCTGCTAAAATAACGGAGACTGTCCACTCTTTATAAAGTGTATACGGTCATACACTATCGTTGCGAATCGCATTTTCGAACGAGAATTTATCCTCAAACTGTCACTCTTATGGTCAGATTGTGATATTTAGTTTACACAATTAATTACATATTTGGTGGTATATTATTTAGTTTTAGTATGTAACGATATTTTCTACCTATTAAATACTCGGTATGGTTTCTGTGTTAAAATTTCACTATTCTAAACTACAGTTACATAATTTACTATAATAATAACTAAACATGCCTTGCCTACATGCACTCCAGTCTATATCACAAACACTGGCAGCAGGTACTTATGAGAAATAAATTTCGAAAACACAAATACTACCTCTGGTATTAAATTAATTTTGGAACGTTGTGCATGGTTTTGGAGTTAAATCTGCACTATATTAGAACAAATGTAACGAAACATATTTAATTCATGTTTTATATTTATATTTCTGATATTAACGTTAGCTGAACCATACCTCACTCATATACGCTCTAGTATCTAGTTATGGAAACAGCGCACACACGCACAGACGTAGTGTTGTTTGTTATGTCATTAGTATATGCTTCTCAAAGTTACCTTGCTCCTGTGTTACACGCAACCGTGGGTTATCTCAAGTTCGGCGCGTTGCCTATTCACCAGGGTATCTGAATTATTTTAACGTATTAAAAACGAGTTTTCGTACAGCAATCCTTGTTAAGGTATTAACACAAGGCGACATTTGTCGTTAGCTGTAACATGCTTGATTATAAACTCTTAATAAAATCTCGGACGTGCGATAGCCTACATTTACTTACGCCTTTTGATGATTTGAAGGAATATTTTGATTTTAATTTGTACTGTGGAAGCTGTGATCTAACATGTTTCTTTGTGTGTGTGTGTTTTAATGACGATGTTAGTTGCAACACTATAACTTTTATTTAATTGTAAGTAAAATTACAAATTACGCAGTAGAGAATGTTTCGCCATATTGTAGGATTCTGGTTACTTCGATTAATTTATTGAATGCCAGCGACAGGTTTCGTTGTTTATGTAAGTTATATATGAGTTCCTTATTTTCAATGAACTCAGCGTTTTATTTAAAGTGTTATTTCACGTTTTTATGACTATATAGTGTTTTAGGTTGAAAATGATCTACGTATCCACGTTATGAAATAAGTCGTCTGTATTTGTTCCACTTATTAATAACAAGTAACCTACCGCCGAAATGTTGAGGTTGAACTCCGCTGTGTTTGTTTGTGTGTTACATGACAGTCATTGTAAACGAACGGGTAATGATTATTTAGTTTTGATCTTGATCTGAATATATGCAGAGTAATGCGATCATGTCGGTAATTGTGGTGAAACGTGTCGTGAATAGTTCGTACAGAAAGTGACAGCTGTACAGTCGGTGCAGCACAGTTAGTGTAATACACCAGATTCTGCTGGTCGACTACCAATTTTTCTGACAGCAGAGTATTAATTATGGTGTTAATTAAGCCGCCGTGTTTGAGGCTCTGGGGAGGGGAGTGTATTTCTTACTTGAACGACACTCTGTGGGATGGGTTGAAGAGAGAGAGGGGGGTAGGGTGGAATATAAACACGTAGTTGTGTGGGCTAGCTCCTCATGTATATGACAAGTAGTCGAGCAGGAACACAGCAGTGAAGGTAGGACAGAATGTGACGGGGATGTGCGAGCCCAAGTGAGAGGGACTTTGTTATGTTTCTAGCTGCAGGATGGAGGGTGGAAGCTTGTAGTGGCGAGGTATACAGCAGCTACAGGCCTTGTGGGGGAGGGAAGGGGGGCGTGTTATAGACCGGTGTATATATAATTCATGAGGTCGCTGTTTCAACGCCTACATCAAGCCATGGCTAGCGAGACTCAGCGTCGTAAAAACACAAGGACATTACCGCACGAGTGTCGATATGGAGAATACTCTACGACTGCTATGTTGCAAGGTGCAGCACATTACTGTACGATGAAGGCATAGAGTCGTCTCCATAGTGACACACGTGCAGTAATGTGCTACATTTGTAACGTAGCAGGTGTAGAGTCGTCTTCATGACGACACTAGTACAGTAATGTGTTACATTTGGCAACGTTGGAGGCGCGGAGTCGTCTCCATAGTGAAACACGTGCAGTAATGTGCTACATCTGGCAACGTAGCAGGTGTAGAGTCGTCTTCATGACGGTTATAAAGTTGTATAAAGAATAATATTTTTAATAGTGTAATCTTTTCCAGGCCATTGACCACAAATATGTTAAACCAATCATTTTTAAATGTTCGAACTTAATAAGGTGTTACTCTATTTCTTACAAATTAGTTGTCAGACCACTGAGGCTTAAATTATTGTATTTCATGGTGCGATCATCCTCGAGTTTCGCATGTGGGAAATGTGGCGGGCGTTGTAGTTGGTGGGAAGCTTTCCTCGGGACACTCCCCCACCCCTCGTTTACCTCGCATTCCGCTGTTTCTCTTGCACATTCTATCACTAGTGCAAGCGGAAATATTTTGTTATATTCGCTGGCCTGTATATATACTACAACACAACAACCAGTTACGAATATACAGGATGCTGGACAGTTGGTACGTACGAAAGTATCTAGTAGAACGTAATGAAACAAACATATAATCACAGTAAACACAGGAATAGAAACTAATGGTTTCACTGGTATGTTGTATTACAACTGAGGACATGAACACTTAACACAATTGTCCCCGAGGAGCCAGACTGCAGATATGCACTCAAGGTCTTACACATTCCAGCAGGTTCTTTACACGGCCAAGATTCATGTGAAGGCAGGCTTCATCACGCCTCCACATCAATGCCTGTAGAAGTAGAGGTCTGAAAACCCCATACGAGTTTCGAATGCATTGCCGACCATCCACCACGCGTTCCTAGACTTCGTGAACACGATCAGCAGGGACTGAATACATCAAAGTTCTTAACATATTCCAACACACAAATATCCAACGTATCTTAACACTGGCACGATTACACTTGTGTGTATGTCTTATCGAGGAAGCACTTATTTTGCGAGCTGCTTGTTACATTGTTCTCTGCTCGAATTTTTCTATTGTAAGGTAAGTTGGCCAATTAGGCCCGGTTCCAAATAAAGAGACCGGGCCTATCATGTAGCAGATATGACAGATGTATGGTGCTAATGAATGCTCCTGCCATCTAGTGACCAGCAGAAGAACCAGTTCGCCGCAGCAAAGTGATCACGCCACTGTAGCCGCAGTTCTTCGTTGTGCGACGCAAAGAACAGGTACCATTTTCGGGTATGTAAATGTTTAGTTATACTTAAACATATGCCAGAGATATTTGTGAAATGTTACATTACTTTTAATAGTCATTTCAATAAGTGTCGGGATCATACAGTACTAATGTTGGAGAATGTAAACAAACGTAAACGTTTTTACTGTTAAGAACTGAATGTGTAGGTATTTGTACTATGCAGCCAAATAAGGCTCGGAATGGCTGAGTTTAAAGCCACCCGGGCCTTATTATGACGTCCTGGGCCTTCATTGGAACACAGTTAATAGAACCTGATGCCTTACAAATATGTGTGTACAGAGCGTTTGTAGAAGTTGCGGGATTTAAAAAACAGTTAATTATGTTCGTGAAGAGGTTAGATACGAGTAGCATTTCAGAATCACTTCACCTCCAAAGAAGAGATTCGTGTTTTCATTACATCTCCAACGTTTAATAACTTAAGTTATGTTTGCAGATTAGTAAAATGGGTGTGTTCAGTCAAGGTTGTAACAGATTGCGTTAAAAAAAATCAAGAGGGCCCACAGTCGCACTAAGCAGAAAACTGTGTTTAAAGTTTAGCAAATTGTACGTTGGTCACAAAAAATATGTTAGTTGATTTTGGCCAATTTCATACTGAAAATCGTGTTATGTTTGATACGAACTATTTAATAAACTGTTACATGAAATGCTAAGATATGCTCCGATAAGTCTGTGTTAAAACTGTGTTACAATTTTTCTATAAAATGCAATATAACATTTTTAAAAAATCCATTTTTTTTTAAGTACAGCATTGCATTTACAGCTTATAGAGTAATTTGAATATATATTTTGTCAGTGATATGCGTCTTTGTTTCAGATGGCACTTGTTAAGAAAAAAAGAGCATTGTGTGCTGAAAGCCAAATTGTCCCTGGCCATAGGTGATGGTTCTTCTGCCAGGAGTGCTGCCCAGGATTTTTGGATTCCAAGACGAACTCTTAAGAAATCATCTACTCACAGGTAAAGTCAATAAGAAACTAGGAATATCCTCATATCTTACTGCACATCAAGAAAATGAATTGTGTAAAAGGATTTTCTGCCTTGCTGATGTGGGAATGCCTTTAACTGAAAAAATCCGTAGGCAGTCTGTATTTTCGTTTTGTGAAATTAATGGAATCAAAGCTCGTTTCACCAATGGAATTGCTGGGCGGGAATGGTTGAACTTATTTCTGCGAAGACATCCCGATGTTTCTCAAAGAAAGACCCAAGCAATGAACCCAAGCAAAACTGTAAAACTGAACTAGTTTATACTAAACGATTACTTTAACAAATTGAAGTAATGACCAGGTTTAACATTTTTGACAAACCTCAGCTAGTATTCAAATTGGATGAGAAAGATTGCAGACTAGCCTTGCATAAACAACAGAAGACATAAACCAGAAAAGGAACCTAACAGGTTCATTTAACAATGCAAGAACGTGCGGAAAGTGTAACAATTTTGTCGTGTGGAAATGCCGTTGGGCAAGTAATATTTAAAGAGGTTAGATGCAACCCTGCGTGGACAAATAACTTGAACATTGGAAGAGCTGTTGAATTGACAGTGAAAGGTTGCATGATATCTGCCACCTTCATAAAGTGGGTACAACACTTCTCGCAGTACAGGCCACCAGGTAATGTTCTTATTTTTGACGGGGCGAAATCACATTTTGATGCTGGTATTGTGCAAGTAGGTGACATACATGGCATAACACTTTTCTGCTTGCCCAGCAACACCACTCATGAACTGCAACCAATGGACGAGTCGGTCTTTCGTCCTTTCGAGGCCTTTTGGGACGATGAAGTTATGCTGTACTGAACACCACACAAACACGGCGAGGATAGAAAAATCACTAAACATGATTTTGGGAAGATATTCAGTAAAGTTTGGCTAAAAGGTGCCTTGCCTGCAAATGATGTAGCAGGTTTTAAAGCCGCAGGTATCTTTCCCTACAATCCGAATATCATCCCAGCTGAAGCTTTTACTCCTTCACACATCACCTATAGAGCTGAAGACCATGTAGATACAGCACCTCCTGTAGAATGTATAGCTAGTTCGAGCAGTGTTCTTGAACTTGAGGAGAGGTATTTGAAACTAGTTTCAGACAATTTCGAAGACACCTGATGATAAAGTGAAAGCTTGCATAAACAGGAATAAAACCATTATGTTATAAAACTATTGTAGTGACAAAATATTTGTTTGGGCAACCAAAACCAGGAACTTGCGGTACTTATGAGAGGAAGGAATCTTTGATTGACAAACCAAACTCCAGAAGGCAAATTTGGAAGGGGCAGTAAAATTCAGTCAAGAAAGCTACGACCTGGGAAGTCTGCAAAGAAGAAAGTCCAAAAGAAATTCAACAGGACAATCAAAGGAGATCAATATTTTCTATGAGGATCGTCTGGCTGACTTGCGACTATACCAAAAGTGCCTTCAATAAGCTCATGAACAATGTGTAAGGCCTTCATGTGAGGAAGCAGACATTTATTTTCTCTGCCCTGAATGTGACAATTAACTCGTTTTTTACGTAAATCACATGAAATATGATTGTGTTATTGCTATGGCTTGTAAGGTGAGTAGTTATTCGTATCCTTGCTTTGATTTGTTGTGTACAAGAAAATGGTGGCTGTTCACGTGACGACAAATGTGTCTTTATTTCTCTGCCCTGATTGTGTAATAGTAATGTTTGCAAATCGATGGCTTAAAGTACACACTTTGTATGCCCATACAAATCGTCCGATTAATATTTACTCTAAAAAGTTTTAAGTTACTAGCAAAAGTAACTTGCTTATAATGTAAATTTTGATGAAACCATGGGAAAAAATAATATATACAAAATAATTTGTAACTGGTAGTTGTTAGAACAATATGAAATATTCTTTTACAGTTTCTAAAAATGGACATACAATATTTGTACTTTAAGTCATCAAATGTAAAATCTGATTGAGTATTTGACATTACGTCTGTGTTTTATAACATGGTTTAGAATTACTTAAAAACTGAGTTCAGTTGTTTTTATTCATTCATTATAGATGCGCCTTATAAGGCACTCCTAGTGGGCCTTATTTGAAACATGTGGTTTTTTCAATCTACTTTGCAGCTGCTTTTGTTTTGCAACCTGACGTTTTCCTTAAAAAGAAATATGGAAAATGTTACACAGGTGTATTGGTCATAACACAGCGAGCTATTTAAATGTATTTCGCTTGACATTTCACGGTTAATTGGAACATGAGAACATTACGTTATTCTTATATGGCCTTATTTGGCCAACTTTCCTTACTTATAATAGTCAAACATCATGTACACAAGTAAAATAAAATAACAAGGATTTATCCATAACAAACTAAGTTTTTTAAACTCAGAAGTAAGTCTCACATAATGATCGTATGATTTTTCTCGAAACATAATCTAAGTGCCTAACTCTAATTTCTACAAGGAATGCACAAAATGAACATCCGTATTCGTATGTTTAATTCTTTTTATGATAAATTTAATGCATAGTTGTAATATAATGTACTCAACGAAAATCGACGTACTCGTATGAATACTGTGTATGTTGCCTGAGAGAGTAAGTACAGAGATTGTGTCGTAGCTATACACATGAACTACCATTTGCTATAATATGATATTGTCTGCTCTTTACAGCTCGTGTAACGAGAGCCGGGAGAGCATGATCGTAGCCTGAGAACACGTGATGTAAGGTCGACACTTCCTTGCTCACCAACTGTTTCTTCGCCTCTAAGTACAATGCGCTCGGCAGGTACCAGTCTTCCAGTCGAGGATTTCTCTTGAGGTTCTGGTATCTTTACGATACATTTACAAAGTTGCACGACATATTTACAGTTTAGTAACTGAACAGTTTGATTTAGTCAGTAAATCTTTCTTCACTGTTAAACTATAACAAACGCGGTCTCTTAAAAGAATTCCATCAAAAACTACTTCTTACTCATATTTTCTCCCCATGTAACTTGTTAACTTGTCGATTTTCCCTCTTGAAGCTACATATTATACTCAGAAAGCGGATACACTGCTTGACCTCATACGTCGAAACCAGATAAAGTCTTAAAATACGGCAAACAAATGTACCAGGTCTATCTCACCCTAACCTCATTCATGTAACTTATTCACTTCGTACGCTTAAATTTTTACCAAAATTATAACCTGCAGAGATGTTAAACAAAATTAACACGGAGTAATTTCATACCGACGCTTCTGAATTCCAGTGGAGTAACGTAGATGTTATACATACAGTCGATGTTATACATACAGTCGATGTTATACATACAGTCGATGTTATACATACAGTCGATGTTATACATACAGTCGATGTTATATATACAGTCGATGAGAAAGTTAGTCACATGAACTTGTTATTTCAGACCCTTGTTGATGAGCATTTGGATGGCAAAGAAAATAAAAAAAATTATGGCAGATAGAGACAATGCTTTCCGCTGTTTCAAAACTGCAAAGGAAAACAAAATGCCGTAGGTACAAGATTTGTGAAGTGTCGTTTACTCAGAAACCGCTGTTCTCAAGTGATAAGAACTGCTAAATGATGGTACGCCCGTAGCTTGGTTCAACCGCTCTCGGCTCCGCATGATAGTTGGAGTACTCTGAGGAAGATGGGACTTAAATATAGCGACTCTAAAGACTTACGTCGTCAGATCAGCCTAAGCGTTAAGAAACTTATCAATCAATTTATAAGTTCTTGTGACTACCTTAATTTGGAAGTAAATAATGAAACCTTATCTTTTATAGAAGCACACAACCGCAGTGAGGACGATCTTTTCTGTTTCAAAGTTGTCAGACCTGTTGTCATTAAGGGTATTAGAAGAATTGAAACCCAAGGTAATGTCAACATCTGTATAGACATAATAAACTTAGCTTTACCGTTTATTTTTGGAGCCATAACAAATATATTCAACCAATCGTTAACCATGGGTAGTTTTCCAACTCGGTGGAAACTGACAATAGTAAAACCCAATGTTAAGATACAAAATCCTCAGTGTGCCAGTTATTATAGGCCTATAAGCATTCTCCAAACTATTTCCGAAGCTCTGGAATATATTGCTCACCAACAGATTACAAAATACATAAGCGAACATAATCAACTGGTTGACTGTCAGTCTGGCTTTATTAAAAGTTTTAGAACATGTACAAAACTTCTACACGTAACTGACATCAAACAAAACATGGATAATCGTATGCTAACAATTCTTACTCTGTTAGACTTTAGCAAATCATTTAATTCTGTTGACCACGAGCTTTTAATCGCTAAGTTCAAATCATATTTCAAATTCTCTGTTGTATCATTAGATTAAATGATTGAAAGTTATTTATGCGATCGTTATCAAAGAGTCGTTTATGGAGCAAATCAGTCAACTTGGCGAGTAGTTCAAAAAGGCGTTCCCAAGGTTCTGTGCTGGGGCCGTTATCATTGTTTTCTGTTTTATTGATGACCTACGTAAATAACTATTACATTGTAAATACCATTTGTATGCAGATTATTTCCAAGTCTATCTTCCAGTACATCCAGCTTATATAACCTTACCTATTGATGTAAAGAATCGTCAACTATCAAACATTCTAGAGTGCTGAGTAAAGCTTGGATTAAAATTAAACCATTAGGAAACAATGGATTATAATTTATAAATTATAATTTTTTGCTTTGATTTGAAAAAGCTATGTGCTTTTCACAAGATTTACTTGTTCAAAATCTTCTTCGTTTCAAATAACACTCAATACTTATGTGTTTTTTTTTTGTCATCCCATACTCTAAACACGCGTTCTTTTAATAAACAAAAACGTCTGCTTCCCAAACACACGTCTTTCTTTGCTTCCTCTTTCACGGTTACAGCTACTGAAATCTGAAACGGTTTACCACAGGATGCGAGAAATACTAAAGCAATAAAAATATTTCAAAACATATGCAGTAATAATTTGTCAACTTTGTAAATACGCTAAGAGTTTCAGAGAAACAATCCCTACAATGAAAGCTACTTAAAAATATAGGAGGCTCAGTTTATATATATATGTATATATATATATATATATATATATATATATATATGTTTCTCTTTAAAACTACTTTGTTTGAAATATTTTATTTTTATCAACCTTAAACTTAAGGAATATCTAAGTGTAATGAAAGTACATTTGCAGTTGTGTGTGTGTGTGTATATACATATACATATGTGTGTGCTGACGCGCTCTTGGTGATGACAAAGGGGCGGGGGGTGTCCTAAGGCACCTCGTGGGTTTCGCCTGAAATGCTGGCTGGTGAAGTCCGCAGATCTACCACCCGAGTGGTGAAGTCCTCTCTGGATCCTCTGCACGTCTCCGTTGTGTTGTTGAGGAGCTGGTTGGAGGATCTAGCTCCCTAAGAGCCAAGAAGTGGCCATGGTCGAAATATCTCACAACGCGAATGAACATGCACTGCGATTTATTGCGGTCAGATCAACACTAGCACGTAAGTGGACTACGCTCAACAAGCACGTGGGTGGCTGAAGCTGCATGTCACGTACACAAATTATGCAACTATGGAAACTGGTAACATGAAAAGTTACGTCCCTGGGAGAATATGAGCTTGCAGGAATGAGGGTGACGGTACTCCTGGATTAAAACTAAAATGATTAAGGTTGCAAGAAAAGTTAACTGACTCAGTGTACTGAATTATGGTATAACAATTAAATGTCTATACAGGATGTACAGTTCCTTTGTTATGGATCGTAACATAATATTCGTATTAAAATATTACTGTTAATATGCTGTATAACAAAATTATTGATAACATCAATGGGAAAATGTAATTTTCGTTATTTTTATGTAAATAATCATAATACAACCATAAATAATTTCTAGGACGTACAGTAATTTTGCTATAGATCTTAACATAATATCTTCTTTACCATAAAATAACTCTAAATGTTAATGGAAGACTTGTATACAATAAAATTGCAATTCTCGGATGTTTATTTTTGAACATTTTTTTTTAAAGAAGGTCATAAAGGTATTATGCAAATTATTCTGACTGGACATTTTTTAACCTTTCATTTTAACTACAACAATGAAATGCACAAATACAAGATAGACAAAGAGTTCATTTCTTCCTGTTAGTAGCCTACGTGGTGGTCTCATTCCTTGGCAAAAACCAGCAGTAGTCGCCCATCATAACGGAATCCGCTCTGCCTTGATATTTCTCCTCCATGATACGTAGATCCTGATGGTATCTTTCTCGCTGTCCATCACTACAGCACTTAGGTTCTGGGGGAAGAAGTCTAGATGTGAGTGCAAGAAGTGGATCTTCAAAGACATCCTGCATCCAAGGGTTTCGTAGGTTTTTATAAGTTCATTAACAAGTTCAGTGCAGTTTTCCTCTTTACAATTCGCTAGGAATCCTTTGACCACAGATACTAAAGGTTTGCATGCAGCCCACTCTAACAAGTTCAGTCGGTCCTCAATGCAATATCATTAAGTAGCATTCTGATGTGTGGTCCAACAAAATACCTTCCTTTAATTTAGCATCACATAGTTTAGAAAAATTTTCCTTTAAATACAAAAATCCCGCACCTGTTTTCTCCATTGCCTTCACAACATTTTTTATCAGACCAAGCTTTATGTGTAATGGCGGAACAAGTACCTTAGAAGAATCAACTAATGGCTTGTCCTTAGTGTTACTCTTGCCAGGAACAAATGTCTCTCTCTTGGACTAGCATTTTTTTTGTAGTGTTGCTGTGTTGCCCTACTGTCCCATAAACACAGAGAGCAATAACATTTGATGAAGCCCCCTTGAAGCCCAAACAGCAAGGCAATAACTGTTTATAGCATCGCATATTTGCTATTTATAAGTGACATACTTTAGGGCACTAAGTATTTTTTCCATACTTTCATACGTTTCTTTCATTCCAACGCAGTGTGCAACTGGAACAGAAGGCTTCTGATTTCCATTATGTAGAAGTACAGCTTTCAGGCTAAATTTTGAAGAGTCTATAAACAGACGCCAATCTGTGGGGTTAGGTGATATTTCAACATCATTCACTAAACCCAAAATATCTTCGCAGAAAAACTAAGACAAAGCCATATTTCTCTTTCTGAAGACTGTAACTTTTACACCCTTGGCAAGCAGATTCCACACTTGAAATCTTGAACCTTATAAGCTCTGACTGTTGCATTGATAGGCCCAGATCCCGTACAAGATAATTTAATTCGCGTTGTTTTTTTTTGTTTGCATGGATTTTGTGGAATTTAGGTAGGATCTGCATCACTTTCATGTCCCTGATCGCGATCAGTATCTTCCTCAGATGAAGAGGAATTTACTTCTGTCCAGTTAAATGGTGGCGTGAGTATAGGAAGATCTGCTCCATGGGGAACACGCCTTATAGTTGAAGGCACATTATGATATTCTATTGCCCACTTGACCTTTTTGGAATAGCCAGCAGTTTTGGCCAAGCAAAAGTAGCAGTCATTACAGTGATTGGTAGGTTCACGCCACACCATAGGTACTACAAATGGCATTAGTTGTTTATTACCTTTCACCCATTCACACAAAATAATATAACATGAAATACAACACACATGTGGAGGCCACAGTTTGTCATGATCACCAACATGACTACCAAGATACAAGTAGTATGCTTGCTTTATAGTTCTAGTTAAAATACGACTTTGGGATTTCATAATATACTGTCCACAGATATAGCAAAACTTGTGTGGTGAATTTACACAATCTCGACGATGTTTCTCCATTTAAAAACAGGTTTTCACGCCAACGCCAGAAAAACGTTTGAGGTAATGACAAATATTTCCCTCCAATTTGTATCATTATAAATACACACTTCTGCCAACAACAGCAAATAAATATTCCTGTTTATAAACTGAAGATTCTTAAAGGAGGATTACTTTGCACCTCTAGGGTTCACTACATTGTTCAATTTTAATTATTTTATGTGTATAATCACCGAGTTATTCTTTTAACATTGAAACTGAGTACTGTTATGTTTCCATCAAACTACGTGCAATGGTTCATTCATTAAAAATAAAAAGGTGTGTTGCAAAGATTCACCAAAATTGTGCAAAGTAACCACACTTCACCGTGCTTCATAACATAAAATTGTGTTGTACTGGCCATTCCTACTCATCGGATATGTCATCAGCAATCAACATAGCAAAACATTTGAGGCTACTGGCCATATTTCACTTTAATTTTGACCAATTATGTTTAGAAGACTGCCAACTTGTGCCGTTCAATATTCCAAAGATGATTACCACTTCATAAACTGAAGATACTCTGTATCATTAAAATGTGACGTGCTGGCCTTTTTTACTCAACATATAAGAAATCAGCAACCAAAACACATGTTAAGTCAGTTGGATTTGTTCGTGTTACCAAAACCTTGTCGCCCAGTGTTGTTAGTGTGTAGGCGCAGTCACTAAGGAGCGTGTGGCGTCAGACACGTGTGTGCGTGTGTGTGTGCGTGCGTGTGTGCGTGTGCGTGTTTCACTTATTATTGATTATAATTGAATTGTTTCGTTTACATGTAAATGTGTGTATATATGTATGTGTATATATGCATGTGTATGTTTGTATATATGCATATACACATATGTGCTATAAATGACTATGTATTATTTATAAGTTTTAGTACGACATATTTTTTAATATTCAGGAAGAAAACATTTTCGCAATTTTTGACTGTGACAAAATAATCTTCGAAAACTAAATATGGTAATGTGAATGCATGTTCCTACTGAGGAATGACTGGCTCACATAGAGCAGTTTTCAACTAAAGATAAATGTCTATTATCTGAAGTTATGTGCACCTGGCCATTCGGCCTTCTATCAGCGCTTGTTGTAACATTTATTGTTGTGTATTTGTAAGAGTTAGGCTTGTGTGTTCAGTAGCGTTGCTTGTTACTACGCCTTACTCGCCTGAAATATTAGTCGCTTCTATAGTTTATGTGCAACGATGAGTGAGATTTATAATTCGCATGTCACAATGACGAAGAAATGAGACAAATGTAAAGAAACGAGAATGATAGAAAATGCCGACAGAGGTAGAAAGTATCTCGGGAAGGTCTTGCTGATGCCTGGTTGTACTTAGTATCCAAGCGAATACGCGAGATGAAAACTGTTAGGATGAAGAATAAACAAATAGTAGAAGAGCTTCCTCTGTTAGCGGCACGTTCGTAGGACATTAGTCTTGTCTGCGGAGTGCGACGTCACATTTCTAAATGCAATCCTCGACCTTCAGTGGAAATATTTAACCTAGGCTTGGCTGGGGGAGGAGGGGTTTGTTAAGTGTCATGTCACGTGTTACATATATACTTACACGTACTTCTGCCTTGACTGGTCGTAACATCGGTGGAGAATATACCTGGCCACTCAACTTGACTTATTATATAGTGTTCCGTCTTCCTGTTCAACGTTTACTTTGCTGAAACTTTGCTCTCTTATACAATATTCTGGGTCAATACATTCAGTTCAATAGATAAGTTCGTTCAAGAAGATAGTACGATGAATATTCCCTCAAGAATGGTCATGCTGCTGAATTGAAAGGCTTAGTAATGAATTGTTAAATACCTAGCATGATTAAAGCAGTTCCAGAACTGAAAAGAACAAAAATTGCTCTTCTTCGAGATGTTGAGTCGCTGTATGTTTTCACTTCTATTGTAGGTTGAAGCATATCTAAACAGTTGTACAATTATAAACAGTACATATTTTACGATTTAAATACAATAATTAAAATTTAAAACTTTATTGTGGGTATCATTAATAAATTCTTCTTTCAACTATTCCTGCAATAAGTTAGTATTGTGGACATTGACCATTGCGAGCAAATGTTGTCTGTACTTCTCCCGCAATTGTATGTCAGCTACGTGTTTGTTGACAAGATCTATTACTGCCTGTCCTTTTCGCTGTTTGTAATATTGTGATTTATTTATTCTCTGAAACTGGACAATATCCTCTCATAATAGCGCAATCCCACAACAATGGTTGAGTTTACAATCCATGCAGTTATTTTGTCACAAAAGTATAAAGTCACAAAGCAAATATATTTTAATTCTGACTGTGTTCATTTGTGGTAAGTCTTTAACTGCTGTACTTAACTAACATCAAATATTTCATAAATCAAAACTGAAACATTGGCGAACCATGTAATAAGTTCCAATCAAATGCTTTCATGGCATTATGATGATGAGAAAACATATTTTGAGTAGTGACCAAACATAACAAATTGAAATATGTCTAAGAACTTCAATGGTTCATTGTATAATATGATATATTGGTTTGTGGACATACGCCATTGCTCATGTTTTGTTGACCGAACTTGTATTGAAAGACAAAGTGATGAAATACATAAAACCACAAAAAGCATAGAAAACGTAATAAAAAACAATCCCAGAGGAATTCTGTCAGTTTTTTATATACTTCTAAGCAAGAATTTTAAAGATAGAATTCAGTCAAGAATTTGACAACATCCACACACAAAAGACATACACAAATGTAGGACCAGATTCCCAACATGAGAAAAGATGGAAGTATACATAAACAGTGGACAGTGTACAACAAATAAAAATCAAGAGACAACACAACACAAGTTAAAGTCAATGAAAAACTGCAACGTCTCGGGAACTGCGATCCATCGCCGTCTTCAGGCTGAGACAGCTGGTCGGAACACCAACACGCGAGTGAATTCCGCTAGAAAAATGGGGTTTATATAGCCTAGATGGTCTCAGTTGCTCGGCCAATAGTGACAAAGCATGTGTGGTCGGCTAGGCTCTCGGCCAATGAGAGGCAAGTACTTTCCCCGCGGTAACACGCTATGGTTAGGGCCAGCCAGCTCCTGTTATAATATTTCAGCACGTGAAAGACTTGTATGTCGTGTATAGACAACTGCATCTCTTCTTACGCAACGACTGGTCCTACTTCACTGCGCAGGTATATAAACATTTAAAACAGACCAACTACGGGTCCTGACCCAGATACAGTGTTTCCAACTACAGCAATACATGGAATGTTTTCATGAAACATTGTTGGTCCTAGCCACGACACATTTGTAAGGAACTGCTGCGCACGAGCTCGACATAGCAATAGAAACTGACTGGTGTGGTGTTGTTCTCTGTATGCTCGAGGTAGACTGTTGACACGCCAGGATATATTCCTGGAATGCGAATTTCAGGGGTGGATTTAAGAGGGGGGCGGAGAGGGCGACCCCCCCCCCGCCTAAGAACCTGTTGTGTGTTTTTCTCGGGGATCTGCCGTTTCCCCCGCCCATTCATTCTGACGCTGCTCCATACTCACATCAGGTCACCTCTCACCATTCTAATTGGCTCGTACTAACTTACGAAATTACTAAACCACCAGGTGGAATACTGACTGAGAAAACCTCTGTATAGCCAGTACAATAGACGTGCGTGTCTACTTCCACTCGCGTGGGAAGTAAACGAGACTAATCTCGCATTGACCTGTTCAAACCAACCTTACTTAACGCCTACAACATCTCATCAGAACGCATCGCCTACGACGATCTCAAGTGACGTACACACGCTTTCCTCCATATGTAGAGGCGCGAAGACATCCGCAGGAAAAAATTGCGCATTCATTGACCTGTTAGGCTATCCTTAGAGCCATTAACTTTTGGCAAAAAATAATTCCCCCCAGTTGATTTCAGTAGCTTACGTTCACATCTGCAGTTCTGCTTCATGGTCAGTAATTGGATATTTTAACTCTCACAAGTCTTGGGATTCTACCGGCAAATCATAGACGTGTGGTGTTGCAGGAACGTTATTGTAATTGGCTCAGTAAAATAACATACGGCTCTGCAGATGTGCACATAAGGCATTGAAATAAAGTGGTGCAAAAACATTTTCGCGAAAACTTTCTGTCCT
>PNEQ01102078.1:0-13871 GCA_003012365.1 Medauroidea extradentata | reverse complement strand
ATCCTGGCCACCGAGATCACCTGATCTTACCCCCCTCGATTTTTTTCTTTGGGGATTTGTTAAAGATAAAGTGTATGCAACACGTGTACCTGATGTTAGGACATTGGCTCAACGCATAACAGAGGCTGTCGCTTCTGTTTCAGAAGATATGTTGAAGAAAACGTGGCAAGAAATTGAATATCGCCTTGATGTTCTACGGCCACCAACGGTGCACATGTAGAAGTTGCCTAATATGGCAAAAAAAACTTTATGAGTTGAACATAATGTTCGTCCAAACCGCAGTTTGCTAGCATTTGTAGTTTTCTAGTTATGAATTTTTGTAATGAGGGAAAGACTTTATGGACACCCTGTATATATATTACATTAAGTCATTAGTACAATGAGGTTTAAGTCCTCCTCGCGATGAGAAAAGAAATTAATTGTTAATGAAATAAATCTTTGTCCACAAAAAATGCAATATAAAGTTCATAGTGATAAAGTTTCTAATTTGGGTGAAAAAATCATAAAATAATTTTTTCCTACTTTATATACTTCTTTCAGACATACACAAATACAATAATCATTATAAACTGAAAAGAAAAATAAATAAATAAATAAATCCTTCGAGGTTTGTATTACAGGGGATTTACTGTAGGCTACAAATCTATGTTAGCTTTAGTAACTATAACATCTTTTAGATACTGATATTGTTTATTGTGTAACAATTTGAATAAATTTACTTCGAAAAAGTAAACATTTAACTGAACATTTTTAAATATGGCTGCCAAAAATGAGCACATTTAACACTAAAAAAACTCAAATACTTATTTTGTTTTCTACAATACTGTCTATTTTCAGCCCCCCCCCCTTTTTTTCTTACCAGTTTAAGAACAATAGGCAGCGTCAAAGTGTAGCATCTAATATGTATGCCTTAGAAGACACAAAAAATTCCACAATACATGATTTTTTTTAAACTTAGGGCCTACAAGCATGTGTAAACCTGTGAAATCCATGAAATTTGCTTACAGTGTGTATAAAAATAACCGCCATCGATCACTCTTGGGTAAAATTCCAGACTAATTAACATAGGCCTACCAACATTTGTTTCAGGTGGTGATGTGGTCAGGGAGAGCGAAACAATTTAGAAATGCAGTGGAAAGGATGGTGTTAAGACAGGTGGGATGCCTGCCACCAGACAGTAGTCCAATTGCAGATCAGTATTATTATTATTACTATCATCATTATCTACAGCCAGGTAAGTGGGCTTTACGTATCGTCAACAGAGAGCTCATTATAGAAACAGTGACACACAACTTAGTAGTGTGGGAGAGGAGTTTGCCATGGCCTTTAACTCTTTCGCTGCAGGATAAAAAATTTTTAATAGTAAATAGTGTAAAAATTTTTAAAAATTGTGTTTTTTTGTAAATACAGTAGATTATTTGTGGTTAATTTCAAGTGAGAAAATCATGTAGCATAGCTGCCAACCTCAAGGATTCAGAAATAGTACAATTTTCAAAATGAGTAAAATTGTGCGTAAATGAGTCGCGGCATTTCATGTGTTGTGTATATCTAAATACCATCGAACTAAAACACTTTAGCTATTTTTAAATAAAATACTACACTGTGAACATGTCAAAATTTTGTATGCAAAATAAATTTAGAACATGCCGAATAATAAATAAAATTGGCTACAATTTTGACTACTATTCTTATATTGTGCTCCTGGCTAAAATTACATAGCCTCCCTAAGTTAGGGCTATTATTATAAATAAAACAAAAACAGGGAAATTACTGAACATATTTTCTGTAGGCTTACTTTGTTGTACCATCATAAAGACTGTTTTAATTTTAATATTCATACAAATCTAAACAAACCTAGTACAGGTAGTTTTGGTTTCTGCAAGTTTACAAACTTTACCGAATTTAATACACCAATACACATCACGATTTCTGGTAACACAGCTTTCAAATTTTCTTTCACAGTTCCATAAATGCACGAAAAATTCTTACACAGTGCAAATTAGGTAATTTAATCACACTTGGCACATCTAAACCACAATTCTCCGACGCTGTAAATACTGTGGATTTGAAAAATAAATCGTACATCGTTGAATGTGCAGATGTGAGAGTATTTAATCTCTTATACAATATTAATGCCACATTCTTTAAATTTTTGAACAGTTTTTAACATCTGCACAGTTTGGCAATTATAGTATTTAAAAATGTAGGCCTAATTGTAAAACTGCAAAGTTGTATTTCCCAAACGTGAAACTTGCAATATTCCTACGTTTCACGAATATTTAATATGCAACGTTGATACAAGTACCGGGACTAAAATACGTCGCCGCAATAACAAAATGATACATTTAGCTTGACAAAAAACTATGTTTACAAACACTCCGCAACTACAACGTGCGCTTCCATATTTGCTGGGAAAATAAGAATCAAACGATAATTTCCTTCAGTTCACAAGATTTCATGCGTGTTCTTGAGCAATCACTACATACACGGAAACGGTAAACTGGAAAAACACTTCAAATTAAAACAGTCTCGTGACTTTTGTTTGCACGAGTCACGACTGCCATTTTGCCAGGAAGACAACTACATTCGATCGGGTGTGTTCGGCAATGTTCGGAGTACGTTCGTACAATGCGTGAATAATACTGTATTCTGTATTGAATAATATTGTACAACGACTATTAATGAAGCACGCTATTTCCCAAAACTACGGTAGTACAGTTTTCTTTATTAAACGACATTGTAAGTCAGATCTACATACCACATGTTCGGTACCGAAATTACAAGACTTCAGTACCAGATTTCTTAGTACGAATTAAACAAACGAGAAAAAAATTTAAAAGCTCGAAAATCGTAGAATAATTCACATGAATCATACAACCGTACAATAGGGCACAAAATCGTACATTGTACGGGAAAATCGTAAGAGTTGGCAGCTATGATGTAGCCTACCTAGTGTTTACAGATTCATTTAGTAAGGTGTTCAAATTTAAGTCGCGTGTCACAGTTTAGCAATATTCTGTATATTCAATATACTCTAATGTCACAGCAAAAGAGTTACGGAACCATTCCAGCATTTGCCTAGACAATATTATTTTGAGAAACCATGGAAAACTGAAATCATGAGGGACAGAGTTGGGGATTGAACCAGCGTCCTCCCAAATACAAGTACAACGTGACATATGTCCAAACACACCCCCTTCCCTTAGCCCCTATGCCGCACTACTGAATACTTCCGAGGAAACCCCCTTGCAGCCTATCACCAAGCAAACGGGGTGGGAGCATACGTGACATGGCTTTGCATGTGAAAATAGTGTGTGTGTGTTTTTCTTTCGTGTTATGAGGATTTCAGTGTTTTGTTTCATGACTTTAATGTTTATGTATGTTTTTCAATCACACCACTACATAAGTAACAAATACAGCAATGGCCTGAAAGCACGGAAAATACATTTAAATTTCAAAGTTTTTCAAGTGCCTTGTTTTACATTTTGCAAATATCTTTTTTATATTTCTTTTATTTTCAATTGCCATTGTTTACGTACTTCCATGCTGCATTAGATATGCTATTTTATGTATCCTTCCGCTGGATACTGACATAATAGGGGAACAGTTACCGTATCCCACAAGACGTTTCTGAAGGATAATAATGTTTCATCTATGTTCTCACTATTTTTCCAGTGCTGAATTGTCCCACGTAACTGTTGTTTTATTAAGTGTTTGTGTATGGACCAATTTGTACCGAACAAAGTTAGACCCTCTCGCAGGCTTGGTTTGGCGTCGGTAGCACTAGTGGAGTCAGTCGGAGCATGGCGCTGAGAGGAGACGGATGTGTCAGTCCCCCGGGTCCTTCACCCTTTTGTGCTAGGCTACTCGTTTTTCAATAGTTAAGTTTTCAATTTACCAGAACCTTTTTCTTATTTTCGACCTGGGACTCCTCAGACGCTGCGTACAGAGGCTTAGTTTGATCATGTAATGTTCACTGTTGGCTCGCACTATTTTTCCCACACCACCTACTGGAGGGGTTTAGAATCCAGATCTGCTGCAATGGTACTGGCCTTCTTAGCAGTCTATTTATTTTCCTTTTCATCCTGAGTGAACTACATAAATGAATCCTCGTCTTTTATTGAAGTACAGGAAGCCTAATAGTTGCTCACCCTGTCCTAGTAACGTTTTGTGTTTCAAGTACAAGTGTATTGTGGCGTGGAGACTGGCCCTGACAGGTCTCCGAAGAATTCATATTTGGAGGGTGTTATAACCAACTGGTAACGTAGCCTGTCCCTTGGTCATTTGCCTGTTGACCCTGGGATTACCACCGTCATCATCCAAGGGGTTTTCCCAATGGCTTCCGGCATTTACTCTTTTCCCACTATCCATCTCGTCTCAGTTCTCCCTGCTAGCCGGCCTATTCCCCTAACCTGGTTATTAACATCCTGTCCAACTCATCTAGGTACAGAGTCATTGTTAACATCTTCCGATTTTTCAGTTTCCCCAGCACCCCCCGCATCGTCATACGCCGCCATTGTAACAGGAGGCATTAATTGTCACATCATCGCTACTTCATCAAACGTTTACCGTTGTGCTACCTTGCTCTGTAACTATAGCCAGATCCCCTTCGATTGGACTGTGAAAACACGCCAACTGTAAGGTATCAGTAATAAAAGTTTCTCAGCTTTAAGAAATTCTAACAGAAAATATTATAGTCCTATAAAATTAAGGTTTACAACAAGATACAGGACTAAAGTACATTCTATAGGACTGATTCAAAGCTGAAGAATGTTTTACACATAACATGCAACAACTGGTACAGTCTAGTGATGCAAAACACCTACCAATTACCAGTATTTCTTTATAGGCCTACCCTGTAAAATCAAAAGTAGTAGTTGTGCAGTATTCTCACAACTAAACTGCGCTAAAATTTCAAAACAATGCTGTTGAAAACATTTCCCACGTTTACCTCTTTGTTGAATGGACGGTGGCTCGTCAGTTTTTAACAGCCATTACTTCAGCAAAAGTACTAATCAGGACATCATGCATGAATTTTGCATGTATCGTGCATTGTGTAAAAGCTGTTTCCAAGCGCTGAATAAAAATTTTTTAACCGTCAAATCTTTAATGTTTAAAGACTTGTGCTGCAGCATTTAATAATTATATTACTTGCAACTGGGCAACCTCAGTAGCATATAGCCCCTCACATACTCCCCAAATCTTTCCTAATCTCCCAAACTCCTTCAATCGCTAACATGGCGGCCATGTTTCTGTAGCTATAGAGACGCTGCGTGTTGATAAGTATTTTTAGCTATAAGATAGTCATCTAGCTTTTAATATTAGTGATTATTTAGCGTAGAAGTATCTAGTTTATAAGCTATAGTGTTATTAGTGTCTTTTTAGATTTAGTTGTAGTGTATCGTAGGCCACATGGTCGGTAGTGTTTGTGGTACTGCAGTTCGGAAACTGATGTGAAGGGTATTGTCTGTCAAATTAGGCTAAGCAATTATCGGTTGGTTGAAACTTTTATCTTAATTAGTGAAGTAATGGTTAGTGTAGGCCTACTAGTAAATATTAGGAAGTAAATGGTAGCAGTACGAAAGAGAGTTAAATGTAAGGGGTGCGGGAGAGTGTTGAAGAAAGCAGATAGCGGGGTGCGGTGCAACAGATGTGAGGGTAGGTTGCACACTAAGCAGGCCAGCATTCAGGGAGGGCAGTTGGGAACACTGAAAGGAGTGAAGTGGTGGTATGAAAGATGTGTAGGTGAAGGCACTCAAGGGACAGAAATTGAAGTGCAGGACATGGATAAGGTTGGAAAAGGGATGCAGATGGAGCAGATTGGGCAGAAGGGTGAATGGATGTGGGAAATGTTATGGGGGAAATTTACTGAAGGAATGCCGGAGACAGGTACGGGGGTAGCTGAGGAGGAAAGGTGGAGAGGAAAATAGGTGGAGCTAATGAGCAGGAAAGAAAAGGAAATGAATGGTAGGATTGAGAAGGTGGAGGAAGGAATGAGAAGTGGGGATGGGTGTAGCCTAGAAGAAAAAGTTGGCAAGCCTGGAAGCAGAACTGAATAGGCATAGGGCAGAAACAGAGTCAGTTCAAGCCACCCTTCAAATGGAATTGGAGGAGAAGCACAGTAGGGAAACAGAGCTAGAGGTGGAAAGTCTAAAGCTGAGGGTGGAACAACTGGTGATAAAAACAGGGGGGATAGGCAAGGGGGTAGTGAAAAATGCAGAGCAGACAATAGCAGCAAAGAAGGTGGAAGCGAAGAGTAGTAGAATGAATTATGTAGAAGATTGTGGGAGTGGGTTGGGAACAAGGAAGGAGGAGAGAGTAGGATTGGGACCTGAGAACAGTGTTGAGCAAGGGAAATAATCATGCAGGCAGGGTGAGGCAAGCAAGGGAAGAGGACTTGGCGAAAGAAAAGGTACACATAGGAAAAGAGCAAGAGGTAGTGTTTATTGGAAGCTCTATTATTAAGGGAGTAGAATTGAGGGGAGTGAGGAGGGATGTAAAGTATAAGGCAGCATTTAGGGGGGGGGGGGAAGATCAGGGACCTGGGTGAGAGGGTAAGTGGTACTGTGAAGGTGATTACAGTTCACGTGGGAGGTAACGATATGGCGCACAGGGAGACGAGTAAAGAGGTATAGAGAGAGATCTCAAAGGGTTAATAGCTAAGGTGAATAAAAGGTTCCCGAGGGCACGAGTGATACTTAGCGGGGTGCTTGTGAGGAGGGGTATAAGCTACGCTAGGGCAGTGGCATCTAGCAGGTTGTTTGAGAATCTATGTAATGGGGGCCATATTTGGAGACAGTAGGAAGTGGGTAGGGCATGATAACATAAGTAGAGATCAGGTCCACCTGACAGAGGAAGGAAAGAAAGTTCTGAGTAACCTATTATACTCTATCCATTCCAAGATTGCAGCTTGTGTCACTCCGCCTGTTCCCGCGCTTGAACGACATTGGCTGTGCAACAAACCGCCGCGCCACCTCCGCGTGTCTCGCAAGCTGTCGACTGGCGACAAGTGGAGAAACGGAACCGCGCCTCGCTGCGGAGGAAATGGAATCACGATGGACGTGGCGTCGTTGCGTAAGTCGTAGTTAAGACATTCCATGCACGTATTGTATTTCATGCGCACAGAGTGATATTATATTACAGAGGATTAAAAAACGCAACAAAACGATAAAATTACCTATCCTGAAGTAAACCACAGCAATGTAGCGTAGGACCTATTTCCTGTCGCAACGACACTGTTAACTGACCCGGCAACCAATGATCGAGAGCTCACCTGTGACACTGTTTATTTCTGCTGCAACCTTGGAATGGATACAGTATAGGGAAGGAGACTGCTGGTTGCCTAGAGCAGAGTAGGATGGGGCTGAGAGGGTCTAAGTAGCAACCAGAGAGAGGAGTTAAGGGGGTCAATTGTAGGAAAGGAGGGGAAGTCAGTACAAAAGGATAAGATTGTAGGTCTGGGAGTGGAAGGTAAGGAAGGGATGGGGGACAGCATAAAGAGAATGGTCATAAATTGCAGGAGTCTGTACAACAAGCTGGAGACATTCTGGAGTATGATTGTAAGATATGGGGCAGATGTACGTAGTGGTAGCAGTGGAGACATGGTTGAGTGAGGATGTATTGGATAGTGAATTGTGTCAAGATACGTACACCATATTCATAAGGGACAGAGATGGAAGAGGGGGTGGTGTAATGGTGTGTCTTAGGGAGGGTCTGAAGGGTTCTGTGGTATGGGTGAGTGATGAAACTGAAGAATTGGAATTAGATATAAGGGGAAAATTGTTGTCAGTTTACAGGCCACCTGGGAAAGGATGCCGGGCAATTGAGATAGTAAAGGATAGGGTTGACAGGATGAGGGATAGACAGTGGGTGATAGTGGCAGGAGATCTTAACATGCTGGGGGTGAAGTGGGTGGAGGGACTAGAGGACATGGGAGGCAGGATGCAGACTCTAGCATCACAGCTAGTAAATAGGGGACTAGTACAGGCAGTGGGAACACCTACTAGATGGATCACGGATGGTGAGGGGTCAGTACTTTATGTAGTATTGGTCAGACCTGGTGATACCATTGCAAATACGATGGTGGTATAGGGCATCAGCGACCATGAAGTGCCCGGTGTGAAAATTCAACTTGGAAAATCTAAGGTGGAGCAAACCGAAGACAGGGTAGTGTGGCGGTACGGGCAAGGAAATAAGGAAGGGGCCAAGTGCTTTCTAAGGGATAAGTTTCAAGAGTGGGCTAGGGGGGAGAGTGTGGACTGTATGTGGGAAGAGTTTCAGAATATCATAGACGACATGGTGAAGTTTGTTCCGAGGAAAAGAATAAAGGCCGGGGGGGGGGGGACCCTCCATATTATAGGAGAGAAATTAAGAGGTTAAAGAGGAAATGTAAGCATACACATGCAAGGAGTAAAATGGAGGAAATGGCGCATGCTAGGCTATGGATGAAGCAGATGGGAAGGGAGCTGGATTGCAAGATCAAAGAGGCAAAGAATGAATACCTTCAAAACATGATGGAAGAAGGTAAATGCAAGGTATGGCAGAAACTATTTGGTTATCTGAAGAGGGTGAAAGGTGGAGAGAAAGGAATACCATTGCTAACTGGTAAAGATGGTTTGACTGCATATACAGACAAGGAGAAGGCAGAGTTGTTACAGGCGCAGTACTTGTCTGTATTTGCGGAGAAGGATTAATGGGTTAAGGAGGCGAACAGGGCCAAAATGACCAGGTAGTAAAATCAAGATTGGGGAACAGGATACATGCAAAGTCATTAAAGGATTGCAGGCTAATAAATCTGTGGGGCCCGATGACATAGGGAATGGAACGCTTAAATTTGGTGGAAGTATGATGGCAAGGTATTTAGAAGTGTTGTTTGGTAGATCATTAGTAGAGGGCAAGTTACCACAGGGGTGGAAGGAGGCTCTGGTGGTACCGGTGTACAAGCAGGGGAAGAACAGGGCAAAACCTGGCAGTTACAGACCAGTGAGTCTCACCTCGAGTACAGACAAGGTAATGGAGAGGCTGGTGGTGAAATTTGTGGTGGATGTGATGGACACGAGAAGAACTAGGTGCAGGGGTACCAGCATGGATTTAGGAGAGGCTACTCGTGTGAGACCCAGCTGGCTGGGGTTTTAGAAGATCTCTTACAAGCTGTAGATGAAAGGAAGCAGTTTGATGCCTGTTTCATAGATTTTGAGAAGGTGTTTGACAAGGTGCCACATGGAATTTTAATTAAGAAAGTGGAGGAGCTATTGGATGACAAGTGGGTGGTAGAGTGGATAAGTGACTTCCTCGAAGGAAGGAGTCAGAAAGTGAGAGTGGGGAGCACCTTATCGAAGGAAGGAATAGTAACGTCAGGGGTACCAAAATGGGTTGGAGTACTTTGAGAGACAGGCGAAGAGTGGAAAGGCTTGTTAGGTTGTTCAAGGTGGTAAGGGGTGTGGGGGGAATAGGGAAGGTTAGGTACCAAGTTGACCAGAAGTGATTACAGAGGGAGAGGGAACAACAGTGAGAAGCTCCAGAGAGTTTGGAGGAGGACAGAGAGGGATAGGCAGTCAATGATGGTCAGGTCGGTGAGGGAGTGGAACGTGCTGATGGAGCAGCTGGTGAGGGTTGAGCGTGGGGCAGTTCAGAAGGGGTCTGGAGAGAGAGAGAGTGAGTGGGAGGATGTGGACTTGCCACCGGGCAATAGCCCATCTGCAAGGATATTGATTATTATGTACTGTGGCCTACTGTTCGAATCCTTCGTTGTTATTAATGTTAACCCCTTTTCCAGTCAATTCCACTCTCTAAACCAACCTCTCAAGAACAGGTTGCCTATCCGGCTCCATCTCCATACTATCTACAACTTAACACAATCCTTCCTCACAATTTACTAACTCGCATATAGGCCTACAGACCAATCTTTACACTCTTCTCCTATTTTAACAAATAAATTACAATTCCTTCATCACTTCTCACAAGCCTGTCCCTGATCTCTTCAATTTTTTTCACATTCACCCAGTCAAAATCCTACTTTTTCAATTTTTTTCACTTTCACCCAATCCAAAAACAAGTTAGCTAGTATCTACAGAATTCAATACTAACCATCAAGGATTATTTCTACTTATTCGTAATTTATTCCTACAATCTACACTGTCTGAATTTCGTGTTTCTAGAAAAAAATTACTCGGTACAAACGGAAAATAACCAGTACTATAATTACACTAAAACAGCATATTAATGTACAATAACTCATAAATTCAGACTTCCTCAATAAACAATGAATTAATGTCAAAACGTGAATGAAAAAATATTTTTAACAAACTCCCTGTAACCTATAAGCAAATAAGAAATAAATTAAATCATATACACAAAACCTTCACAAGACATCAATACAATAATTTATGAACCTGGGCCTACCTGCCATGATAATATCAGCTGGTCAAATGAATATTACTGCACTTAAGTAAAGTGTCGAGTGTCGACAGGGAATTCACATTAACTCCAGATTGCGTAACTTAATAACCAAAAACTCCGGTAAAATCACGTGTATACTTTAGGGGAAATTTGTGCCCCGCCCCTTATTACTTCATAAATACAATAAAACGAATTAAACAAATCAAGAAAATACAACAAAATAGGCATTGAAACTTACTACGGATTAACGATAGCAGTTTTTTATTCGCAAGTAAAACTTCCTCTTCCTCGACAAAACTTCGATTTTCTGTTTTCAAGACTATCGAAAAAATTGAAAGCACTTCTAACAAACAGCACGTGGATGTTCGAAGATGGCAGCGTTCAGTTTCAAACATTGACATGATTCACGAAAAGTGTTACGTCATTGAACTCGAAATGACAGCGCACACGAATTGTACAAAGTAGTTACAGAAAAAGATAAACATCGTCGCTGTGAATAAATAAATACCAGCAAAACCCTGTATCCCACAGTAGTAAATTATCCTGAACCCCGTTTATATTTCTATAAGTGAGTTTGAATTATGATAAAACAGGCTCTTTTTAATTCTAAAAACTTTAGGCATTTGTTTGGCAGAACACTGCGTAAAAGAAAGAAATATAAAAATTGTAAGCAAGCTCATTAACGTAGAGATGGAGGCTATGGAGGCTGTTGCATATTAGCATCAAATCTGATATATTATTCCGCGAAATAACTTCGGTTTATTAATAATATTAGTATAAATTCTGTATTTGAATGTTGCGAAGTTAGAGTTCAACTTCCTTTTATTATACTTTCCCTAGTCACCATATACAGGCCTCCAAATGGTGATGTAAAAATACTTTGTAACGTAGCAGGTATTGCAAGCAAGTGCTCAGCTTCGCCACCCCACCCGCTCGATATAGAGCCGAGCCGAAAGGACCTTAGGCTACCCGAAGCGCATGCAGCCGACCACGAGCCGAAGGGACTCGAGGCTACCCGAAGTGCGCACAGTCGACCACGAGCCACCACTCACACAACACCACCCTTGGAGTCAGTGCAGCGTACCAGGCGACCTACCAGCCACCAGCCGTCATGACACACCCGAGCGGTGAGGGACGCTTCCACCACGAAGATCCGCAGTGTCGCGCTACCGCATCGGTAGCAACACGATTCCTCCCGTAATGGATACATGGACTCTGGCTTTGTGTAACCGGTGCCACCGTGTAACTGAGGACGATCCATTTGTGAAGTACGAGCCACCTACGAATGTTTGTAACTGCCCACAGCATGTAATGGTACCAACATCGCTTCATAACTGTCCCGATCCGACCGATACGAAATCCCGACGGTCACCGTGGGGAGGCCCAGGGCACGACCTGGCCGCCTATACCCTTTGTGACCGCACTGTACCTAGATAAATGGTATGTGTAGCAGAGCAAATTCAGTAGCAGACGGGTCAATTCACATGCGGACAGTGCAACGATGAACAATGGGCTATACGACTTGCAAGGGAACCGGCCAAGAACATTCACCAATCTATGCCTCAAAACACACGTGATTTTTCGAACTGCAAGTTACCGCAAGGGGAGAGAACTCAATGCCGCGAGTGTTGGCATAGTGCCACATCACGTGCATGACTACCGAGAAGTGGAGCATGTTACGCAGAGGATTTTTCCAGTGCATGTACTGTATCACCACCACCACCCCCACCCCCATATCTCACCTGTCAGCAGAAGGGCGATCCAGTGAGACATGTCGCACGTATGAAACAGTGTTGCCACCAGTAATGCCGAACGTGCTGAAGTGGTCACGACCCCCCAGTGATTACTACCGGTGTACCTGTGACTGCCCCGGAGCAACCTGTCTCAGTGTGTCACCACATCAAGATGCCGGCGAAATTTTAAACATTGCCAACTTTTGCTGGGAGAGGAACAGAGGACCCCCGAGCTTTCAACGAGTCATGTGTCGAGCGTCTGCGATGCTACGGTGTAGCTGAACAGGAGTGGCCAAACTTTGTCGGCGCGCAGCTAGTGGGCGACGCACGCAGATGGTGGCAAACGGTGACTGACTATAATATTACATGGGTACAATTTGCGGAGAAGTTCTCAACTCACAATGCCAACACGCTCACAACGCTTCAGATGCAGCTAACATCTCCACCGAGCACCAGCGACCCCATGGGTTAGATGGAAAATATAGGTCGTGAGGCTGCGACGAATCCCCGTCCCATGATGGCCTGTATGTGAAGGTGATAAGGTGAATGGTGAGGGTGATGTTTTCGCGTCCTGCAGAAGGCAATGTCCTGCATGATTTCAGAACACTCACAATTTCCATGCTCGTAGGTCATGCTAAGAACTTGCTGATATGAAGAACACATATGATGCGGCATTTATTTCAATGTTACGTGTCTTAACGTCAATTTGCACTTTCCCACCTAAAGTTTTATGTGGGAATTGCTGTTGCCTTTAGGTTGGCCACTATGGTGACTGGCCGTGAATTCGCATGTCTCTGCACTTTATGGGTGGAGATTACACTTGTGGCACTGGGCTACACTGATTCATCATGTGGTAGCATGGTAGTGTAAGTTTGTAGATATTATGGTTCCACACCTACCACAGACTGGCGAGGCATAAAGGGACTGATGTCCTGATGTCAATGGCCACCCCCTGGCTTAAACAAAGCATAAATACTCACAATGAGCGCTAGTTGACTTTCATAATTATTGTTTATGGCACAATTTTTTTTTTCTTCACAATTAAGTTTTGATCCTATTCACCACATTGATCCTATTCACCTCATTTTACGGTACATGAAATTCTTGACAATGAGATCAGCACAGAAGAAATATATGAATATATAGAACACATTATGAAATTATTGTATTAATTGTGGACTTAAGAACATTAGCTTTTAGGATACCTGTTACCTGTATTTTTAATGTGCTCTAAACAGATTGCAGTGCTTGACCTGACTGTAATACATACCAAATTATTATTTGTGCTAGGATAATTTGTTGATTATCAATTTAAATTATTGACACGTTCCATAGCCCTGTGGTGGCAGCCACACAAGTGGGGGCTCAACAGAAGGAATGAAAAACAAATAAAAAAATAATAAAATTGACGTATGCGCAACCGCCCACACAATTCCAGCGACCGTTCGCGGCCTTCTTATAGCGATACCAGCCAGGATGGCCAGCATCGTCGGTGGCTAGCTGAGCGTAAGGAACGCACCCTAGGGCTACCCCAAGCCAGTCAAGTCAACTGAGCAGGTTACATTAATGCGACATCTGCCCACGTGGTAGCTAACTGACCAAAACAGCTAATTACGCACGTAACAAGGAAACCACCACCACCGCAACGTGAAGCAACAAGTAATTTGCAAGGGACATTGGTAGTTTCGTCAGGCATGACACCGTCGCGGATCCCGAGGTGTGTACTCGCCGAAGCACGTG
>PNEQ01102077.1:0-13892 GCA_003012365.1 Medauroidea extradentata | reverse complement strand
GAGCAGTGTATCCGCATTATGAGAATGGTGTGTAGCTTCAAGAGGGCAAATCGATAAGTTACACGAGGAGAAAAGATTAGTAAGAAGTAGTTTTTGGTGAGATTCTTTTAAGAGGTCAGTGTTGAAATCGCCCATAATTAACGTGTTTTCATAATTAGGTATTAGAGAAAATAGATCATTTTCGAAGTCATCCATTGACAAAATCTTAGGAGGTTTGTAAACAACTCCAATAAGTAATTTTTGTGTAAAAACACTTAGTTCAAGAAATAAATATTCCGGTTTAGCACAATATAGGCTAGGAGAGTTACCAATTACTTTAACTTTAATATCATTGCGTACGTAAATTCCCACACCTCCACCCTGTTTACCGTGCCTGTTAACTCTGTATAAATTATAATTAGGTAGGTCAACAAGCAATGATGGAAGACTCTCTTTTAGCCATGTTTCAGAAACCAATATAGCATGGAAATTTACAGGACTAAAAATTTCTTTGAACTCGTCAACGTGTCCAAGCAGAGACTGGCTGTTAACGTGTGTCGCGTGAAAGGCTCTAGGATAGCAAGCTAGCCTTTGAGAAAGTAAGGCGCTGGTGGTTTTTGGGACAGGCAGGGAGACATGCTGCCCGTCATTAATGTCACTGTTTACAGCAGGGTGGGAGTCAGGACCGTTAGCAGTGGGGGGTACAGCTGGAGAATGGCTCTGGGAATGAGTAGGGGAAGGGGGACAAGAACAGCTGGTAGGAGAAGCTATCTCGGTCACAGGAAGAGCACACAGTTCTCGGAAAAACTTTGCAGCGGGGTTCAGTGCTGCCAACTAACTTTCACTATCTTCGATCATGAGTTAAAATCTTTGTGGGTACTGCAATGTTAAAAGTAAAATGTTGAGGACTTACCATTAAATCCTTACGATGTTCAGCGACTGTAACGATGCACACACAAAAGCTCACAGACACACACACACACACACGTTATAAACTTACTTACATCTCTATACATTATTATATTCTAGCACATAGCTAGCACCGGTAGTTTGCTTTACTGAATTTTAGTAAGTTCCCGCATAGTATGAACGTAGAAACGATGGCTACTGTTTCCAAAACTCCTGAATTTTCCTGCATTTGGTTAGTTACTTTCTGTATTACCTCCTCACATCTCATTACCCTATTTGTTACTTCCCGTGTAATCTCCCCTAATTTTTTATTGACGTTCCTTTTCAGCTCCTTCAGCCCATTTACTTCTAATTGGATACTACCCTGGACATCTGCTAATTGTTGTTTGAATTCCGTTTGCCCTATTTGCAATATGTCAAATTTTTTTGCCACCTCTGCTAGCATATCCCTCATCATTGATTCTAATTTTGAATTATCTGCAATATCTTTGGGAAAACCCCTAAGTTCTTGTTCTTCGTCTGACATACTGACTATGCAATATTCTAACATTACACCATACAACAATGCTTACAAACACAATCTCATAAATATTTCTCGCCACACTAAAAATGTTTTCCCACATGGCCCTTGCATTTTTAATAATTGTAATACTGTTCTTAATAAGATACTTTGTTTAACTTGCTGTTCACGGTGTGTTGCTCCCTCGTAGTCACGTTCCTCTTTCCCGGGTCGTTGGTTCTTCCATAGGCCAGCAGACTGCCTCGTCCTCGGCACCCTCTCACGTTGTCCACGTCGAGTTGATACCTGGGAACCAGTTGCTCGCCCCACTTGGGCAGCCAAATGTAACGTTTCGCTCTTGTGGAAGTACCTGAGCTCTACTCGTCACAAATGTAGCACACCAGTCCTCCTAGACCAGTGTACTAGCTCGGGAATAACCCAGCCAAAACAAGCAAGGTTATACGCTGGAACATATCTCTTGATCGGTGGTCACGTACTCCCGAATTTATTAGTACTAATTTTGTAGGTTATGTCTTATTTTAGACCAAATTTTGAATTTTCACAGTCACCATCAGAATTTTAAAGAAAAGGTTTGTCCTGAAATAATATACTTTACTATTTTCCACTATTTCTGATTTATTATATTACTGTTTACATCGGCACGAAATACATTATCACAGTCTTGGCATGGTACGTCCAGTTCACAGAAAGTTATAAGCAGAAACACAGTATCTCTATATCAGATGTTTAAAATAGGCAAGAAATTTGCACACGGTGAAGCCACACGCTGCGAAGAAGAACGAGTAGCCATCCTGGCTCTTTGCACCTAGCGACCTACATGCACGAAAACGAATTTAGTAGATTTTAAGGTTGTCCGAAAGAAGGTTAAAGAAGAGAGACCGCGGTTCTACCCGTGCATGTTAAGTTTTTCACTCCCGAACTTTTACTTCATAAAGTTTTCTTGGGCCGCAGTCCCGCGCACGTCCGCTCTGGATCGCGTCACAACTTATTCTGCAACATGGCGGTGGCAAACATTCCAGAACGAAGGGCGAAGGGGCGCCACACGCTGTGCTCTGATTGGCTGGTTCTCTGTGGTGTGACCGTCATTTGTTCCATGATCTAGAACCCTCTAGGGTATAATTATCAACTACGCATTAAATAAACAAACGGCGCCAAACCTCCCGCGGAAAACTAGAACACAAAAGGAAAACAAAGCTGTTGCCTCCTACCAAGGCCACCTGGCCATAAATATAAACATTACACCCTAACTAGAACATTCAGGAAAATGACTGTGTCTCTACTCTCCCTTTCCGAAACCGAGACCACTGAAAATAATCTTACAAATTTAAACATATTAGAAAATTATGATCACATAAGACATTAATTCACCGAATAAAATAAACCCCTTGTCTTGCAACACTACAAAGTATTTTATTTTGTCGGTTTTGAAAGGAACCCAAGGGGTTAGTACAAATTTCTTCCCATACAGAGTGCAAGGGCATATATAAATGCATGTCATCATGTTGTTGGATTTATTTGTTAACTTTCTTACTTTGTTTTGAATCACTTTGTTCTGATCAGCATTGGTCTAGCTAAATGTTAAGCGTAAGCAACTGCGAGATTGGACGTGTCGCGAGGGCTGCTGCCTTAACTTAATAAGTGTTAATTTTTTAATTTGTATGTGGGCCAGCACCCATGGTAATGAAGCTTGTGTAAATTTTTTCGGACATTTCAATCTTAATACTACTACAACCTTTCTACTCGTATGTGTGACCATTCGGGTGCAGAGTGGCATGGTACTCACCTTCCTAAATTATGCAGTGTCTTTGCTACTGCATACTTTTCTTAATCTTATAGTGCTATAGTCTGTCTCATATAAGAATTCCACTTTTTGACAGTTGTGATTGCATTTATTTTGTGAGTTGTTTCCATGAAATAAGCAGTGTTTTCCTCTGCCACAAGTAACTTTTGCACAAGCACACGTAGCTGGGTCTCAAACTGTGCAATTTATCAAAATTAAAAGTAATTTCCTGCATAAATTGGTACACACGATAACCTTCAAAACTGTCAAAAAATGGAATTCTTTCGTGAGACAGACTATAGGGAAGATGCATGAGACTGCTAGGAACTATTATGTTCATTTGTAGGTAAATTGTGTATGTGGAAGGGCACAAAATAAGTCATATTCCCTTACAGTTCATCCCCTTTATCGTTTCTATAATCGAAGCTTTAAGGTGCAGTGGGTTGAACTGCTGTAACTGTTATGGCCAATTTTTCCAATTTTAAATAATTTTTGTGATTGTTGGCAAGTGTTTTAAAAGGTGTCATCATATGCATATAACAGTGGCGTAGCCAGGATTTCTGTTATGGTGAAGGGGGGGTCAGCATTCACTCATCCCTAACATTCATCCATCCCCACTTTTAGAAAGGGCAGGGGGGTCCAAAAGTCCTCCCCAAGGAAATTTTTTATTTTTAAGTGTTGAATTGTGTTATTTAAGGCTTTTTTTTTTTTTTTATAGTTTTACAGGTGTTTTGAAAATGTTATTTTATGAGCAAGTTAACGACACAAAAGATTCTATTCAAGATTTAGTCACTTACTATCATGATTTGAACCTAAATTTTTTCGTAGCAGTACACCTCACAGGTTTTGTATTTGTACACCGACAGAATACCCAATCTGGTGATGGAAATAGGTAAGTCAAAATCCAGCAAAATTTTTTTTTACTGGTGAATGGTGCAATATTTTACAAAATGCCTGCATTGAACTGTGCACTTACAGTGCAGTGAACTGTATGAATATGACTGCACATAGTGTAAATATTGTTCAAAACATTTAGTTAAAACTGCTCTAGTTCTTTGCATCGACATGAAAAAATTACAGAGCATCGCCCTAAGCAGTTTTAGTGGCTGGTATAAATATTCTTAATCTAAATCATCATTTCAAAATACCTTAATGTGTAGAAAACTTAAACCGCTAAGTAATGTGCGATTTTAAAAAATGTATACTTTACAACAAAATTTTATACTATACTTTATTGTTATTACTATCGCCAACTGACCTCCGCCTTGTTTTCATATGAAGATCGTCAGTTAGTGTAATGCAGAAAATTTGTTTTAAGTCGTTACCATTATTTCCCAACGTCTATTCTTCCATATATCTTGCAGTCTTACTACACTACACTATAATAATCACACCATCACTTTTCACTTTCAATTTTTTGCTTGTAGTCTGCACATTTACTGAAGAAAAAATTGAAGTCTCCTAGGTTTTTTTCATTAGTTCTTTCAAAATTTCATCTGTAGATATTTGTACACTGCAGTGAATTGAATGCATTGCCAGTCCGTTCAATCTGCCCTTAAAATGTAACTACCTTTGCAAAAGTTACATATGATAACCAAAATATAAACAAAGTATTTTTGCTACTATAGTTTCGTATGAAAATCATATTGTGAACAAAGTATTTGTGCGTAGTTATTCTATCCTTTAGATCTCAGATATTTGGGTGTCTCTTAGCATCTGATTTTTTCAATCCAACGAAGATGACATTAAGTGATGAGGGTGCGGTGGATATGAAGCAATGAGGGAATGCCGGGGTTGGGGGAAATGGGAGATTCCCAAGAAAATCCACTATCCTGTGGCAGTGTCCTTCTTGTATATATTATTGACTTGAATGGCAGAACGATATAAATTAAACACACAGAAGTTTTTCAACTCAATTGTTTGAGCTTCATTGGCTGTGAATCATAACAGTGGTTACTACGCCATGTTATAAAAAACACTGTTAAAATACAACTCTTAACCTGAGATACTGTATTTCGGAGATACGTCTTTATCCTTTTAAGGGTAGAGAAGGACCTCTCCCCAGAAGCTGTTGATTTCGGCAGTGTGGCTAATATCTGAAGTAGGCAAAACACATTCGGAAACTTCTTACGATTGCAATTCACTAATGCATCCATGGTATTCTGAGGCTTCTTCTCAATATGTTGCCACTTTCTATACCAATTACATTAGGTATTGAATTTACAAAAATAATGCACAATTTATTCACAATTTTCCCAACAACCCAAACAATATCAGACAAGCAAAGTGTGGTGCAACCTGTGTCCCTGGGGAGGGGAGATGTCACCCGTGTATTCCCCCCCCCCCCCCTGGTACCTACGCCACTGGCTTGTAAGTATACACCATGGCTAGTAAACGTATATTTAGTAGATTTACATTACAACTCTTATAACATTTTAGCAACAATATATATTTTTTTCATTATTTGGTTTTTACGTTAAGGTTCCTTAGTTCATTTTTGTTAAAAGCACTATTTTTGTTATTCCTGAGTTTGTTAAATCAGGGTTCTACTGCATTTCTAATTTTTTATAATTTTTCAAGTGTCCTTTTGAATTTTGAGTGAAGAAGATAGAACTGATGCAGCTGTAGTTTTATGAGAAAACAGGTAATTTATATTTTCAATGGGACCTGATAAATCATTCTCTTCTGTATTTATTGTGGTAGTTCTGTTGTGACAGCTCAGGCCGTAGTAAACTAGGGTATTGTATTGTATCTGGCAGTGGCTTAATCATCTGTTACAGTGAGTGTGGAAGATACTCGAGCAGCAAGAGTTGTGCACTTGTTTCACAATTATTCATGTAAGGCAGTAACTGTCCCTTTAAGACTAATGCTCATTAGATGAAAAGGCTGGCGTTTATTGCAGCTGTGTTTATTGGCTCTGGACACCAAGAGGGTAAGGCTTATGTCCTTCTGTCTGGCAGACTTACCCTTGACGGCTGTTACAAAAAAAGTGTTGTGATAATTTTTGTGTTTGTGGTATTGGCACATTGCAATGTTAGTATATTAGAAAACATAAGCAAATGTACTATGTCTGGTGTTTTTATTGCAGGTTATTCATAGTGTGCAACCCAGCCCCACCATCATTATATGCCCTCAAGGATGTATTTTCTCGCTTTGGTAATCTCATAGATGTATACA
The DNA here is from genome assembly GCA_003012365.1 of Medauroidea extradentata. NCBI lineage: Eukaryota > Metazoa > Arthropoda > Insecta > Phasmatodea > Phasmatidae > Medauroidea > Medauroidea extradentata. Next base: position 7,527 of record PNEQ01102077.1, on the reverse strand, counting down.
TGATCCAGGGGAAGAACTTTGGTTACGCCAAGTTTGCTGCTAAGGAATCTGCAGATGAGGCTATGCAGGTATTTTTTTAAATTTACCTTTCTCGTAAAATGTTACACTTGGTTAAAAGTTTTGGTATGTAAGCTGGGAACTTGATCCTAGTTTCATTGCCAAATGTTAACAGACATTTCCTGTCAACTCCTGTCTCATTTTACACCTATAGTTAGTATGACATGACTGTTAGGAACCAATTTAAAGGAAAATTGAAAAATTAGGTTAGTGAACTAAAGCAATTTGAAGAAAATTGACAGAAAAATAAGCTTTTATCGTGTTTTATTCCTGCTCTGCTCTGTGTTGCTCTTAGCAATTGCTGTACAGTGGGTATTCATACATTACCTGAAAATGAGATGTAAATACTGTACCATATTTACCCAAATATACAACAATTGTTTGTTCAAAATATGACATCCAATTATGTGGGGATCGTCTTATTTCCGCATAGTAAAAAATATTGAGGTTAATATTTGTGCATGAATATTTATGCAGGTAAAAAAGTCCACAGATTCTATTGAAAAAAAATATGTATTGATTTACGAAAATACAAGTTGGTAAGTATTGCATCATTGGACTCATAGCTCAATATTTCCTTAAAATGGTTAATGGAAAAAGAGTTAAAAGCTGGCCACACCAGAAAGAACACTTTACCCAGTAAAGTATAGGAAAATAATTTTTATATGAAAATATATTTTCAACTTTGAAAACACGCATTATACAAAATATCTATAACTCAATATATACTCATATGTCATTTTCAACAAATATGAGTATATAGGACAGATCACCACAATATCTAATGTTTTTCATGTACATTTTTACCTCCTCAAAAAAACAAATTCTAACTGTAATGCCTTCATATTAAATTTGTTGCATCTGGTTTGTGTGAATTGCATAGAGGGGCTTACCAAGTGCTTATTGAGTGAGCATGAGACGTGGGGGTGCCGCAAGGTAGACATAGGAACCAGTGACCTATCCTCTACGTGACGAGTGGTAGTCAAACTTGGACCAGGTGTGATTACTTGTGTTTTCGAGAGACATATTTTTCACTTTAGAGATATAGACTATAACCACTCACCTAGAACTGCGTCTCGAGAAGGCGTTGCTTCTTAGTGGAGATCCTTGCTGGCGGACACCCCACTCGTCAAGTAATTTCTGAACTGGCCCTGCCTTTGTGCGCTGAGGTGTTTTATGTGGGCTTATTAATGGAGGTGCCAGGTGTCGCATCCCCTGAAGGATTTTGCGTAGATCAGACTTAGTGAGGTTTGTTTGTCTGAGTCGAGAGTGTAGAGCTCTGATAAGGTAGGCGCCTCGCCCTGAAGCAGTACAGCAGGGAGTATTACCCTGGTCAGGTCCTTCAGTGGCTGGTGACATTGTTTGTACCTGTGGATGGCAGCTTGCCAGTTTGCTGACTCTCAGCTAATTAACTCTTGGCTATTGTCAGTATGTTTGTCGGGCACACTCTCTGTATGAGACATTTAAATTACAAACCCCCGACATCAATCTCATTGTTGCTATATTGAATCTTTTGTACAGTACACGAATCACAAACCGCTGGTTGCTTCATTAAATAATTAAGAGTCTGTAAATATTTACACACAATTTAAAGTCTCTCAAGTTCTGTTTATTTACACAAGTCTCTCAAGTTACACAAGTCTTTCGAAACAGAAATCAACAAGTTCACTGTTTGTAGGTATGGAATTACAATTATTTACTTGCTCGCTCGAAGCTCTATTACTAATTATAGTGCTAGTTTACAACTGGACTTCGCTCTAACATGGCTTCACGGAACTTCCCAAAGATATGAACATTTCCGGTTCACTACTTCTGGTGTTTCTTTGTGCGGGACTGAACTGGTCCATGCATGGAACAAATATGGCATGCGTGGAGTCAGGTTCACTCTGTTGCCACCGGGTACTGCTTGACACTCAGGTAGGAAGTATGTGCAAGTGTTTAGGTGGGGGTAAAGGATTTCACTATCAGATGAATTTAAGAATGGGTATCACAGAGGGCACCTTGTGAACATCAACCACCAGCGTGTATGTTAGGAAGGAGGTAGAGGTAATGGTAAACTGTTTGCACCTTGCAGACATCAACCAATGGTTCGGAGAGGAGTGAACGGCACTTTGCAGACAGCAACTGTTTGGGAGGGTGAGTGCCAAAGAGACTCGGAGGCTAGGCGGGGCTGGAAGCCCCTCTTTTATACCAAAATCCTTAGGGGTTCCAGCAGAGTGGGTGGCTTCTTGAGGAGGTGGTGATATTGGGACTTGAGCGAGGCGGGCTACTGAGCAGGGAGGCCAACAATGCTGCTTCTAAGGGGCCTATGCTATCGTGCCCTGACGCTTGCCGTCAGCTGCGTGATGTGTCTGTGGAGAGTGTATCAGCACCGTCATGCCCCTGCAATAGGCGGTGCCTCTTGGAAGGTGTTGATTTTCACAGTGGGTGAGCTGTGTGATGATGACAGGACGACATATTGTGGCTCTCCGCTACTGCGATCGAGCAGCGCCACTTGAAGGCATCTGTGATCCTAGGTCAGTGAACGGAACCAGTGACACAAATTCTCCAATTCTGTGGGGAAGGGCTGAGAAAGCGATGGCAGAAATCTAACTTGGCCTCAAGTGAGAGGTCCTTATTTGAATCAGGAAGAGTAAAGGGGGGCGTAAGGAAAAGCTACAAAAAAAGGAAGGAGAAAGTCAGAACATGTGCAGCTGTGTTTATTAGAGATCTCATAGCCCCAGACTGTATCCAAGGTATTTTTACGTGCAGTTAAGCGATCTAACAGGATACAAGACTTGTCGGGAGGGCAAGAGCGGCCCTGGTCTTGACGGCGTGGGAGTCGCTAGTGTGTCAAAGAGTGCAAGCCACGTAAGGCCGAATTGAGTAGTGGCGGCCGATAAAAGGTACGTGACATGATTGTTAGCATAACTGCAAGTGGATTGAAAAGCAAGATGCTGGAAGGAGAACTGCGGATGAACTATTCGTGAAAAATGCATTTAATTGCCTAACTAGTCTGGTAATACAGTATTCTTTTCTGTTATTATTATCACAAACATTGGTAGTTATATCAGTATACTGTGTAACATAGTAGTTAAATTGGTTTGAAACTGTTAATTTTTTAGTTAAAAGTTGAAATTTAACGAATTTGTTACACTGGGTTTTTCCTCTCTAGCTGGGTACCACCACACTGGTGCCTCTGCAGCCACAGACACTGTTGGTGCATGTACATATATCCTCTTGAGAATTGAGCTCCTAGAACAGTTGTACTCCTTGGCCTCCTGCTGGAGGCACCTCACCCGCCAGATCTTCTTAGGCAACCTACTCCAGTGCCTACTCTGGGAATGTCAGTTGGGCATTGGGATAAACTATTGGGTAGCACATGGAGATGGATGGATGATACTACAAGATCTAACCCTACGCCTTTATAAGAGGGGGATAACATTCCCCTTTCAGGGCTGCTGTGGCGACGGACATCCAGCCCTTCCGCAAGTGGCTCGTGCCACGAAATGCAAGTGCTGGACCTGGCCGACCACTGCATATTTGGCTAAGCATGCTTCCATACTACACCGTAGCCAGACAGCATCCGACCTGGTCCTCCCTAAACTGGGCCAGCCTTATGCCTCTGTTTTCTCGTACTGTGAACCATTGATTCGCACAAATAGTCATGGGACCATGCCACACTAGGCAGGCATGGAACCTAGCCCGACTCCCATGCATCCATCTAGATGTGCATCCAGGCCCACCGTAGTCCAATAGCGTCGGAACAATGTGCCAATGGGCTTCGCCCGCCAGGGAACCAACACATGTCCCCTCCCCACTATGCCCTAGTTGACTTGTGCCCCTTGAAATGACAGTGAAAGCAGGACTCGGGATAAAGGAAGGGTGTTTGGGATAATTGGTTTCGCGACAACTCGTGGAATGATAAACAATGATAAACATCTATTCAGATCACCTTGTTTATTCCCAGCAGACATGAGTGCCCCCCTCTGAGCAGCTAGTGCTTGACCTTGGACGGGTCCTTATTCCCGAAACTCCAGACAGCTCCTTATTGTTGCGAAACAACATCCACTGTGTTCCCCACAGGCTGTCCTCGTTCACCAGGGTTCCCAGCTCAACTGTGCAACAATGTACCCCAGGGTTCCCAGCTCAACTGTGCAACAATATACCCGGACCTCCTTACTGCTACACTAACGCCGCTGACTAGCCGCACTCCTAGGCTGATTCTGCTAGTCCCGGGAGGAATTACCTCAACCTGGTGGTAGCATTAAAATCATATAAACAATCCATAAGTACGTCCATTGCCACGGCTGTGCAGCCGCTTATGTACCCACTCGGGAGGGCGAAGTAAGGGATGAAGGGGTGAGCACCCGTCCACGCCCGCCTGTACGTGCTGATGCGTATGTCGCTGTCTCCCTCCTCACCACTCTATCAATGTTCGCCGGCCCAGCGTCGGAGGAGTGGAAGGACTGCTGTTTCGATGCACACGCACTCACCGGGACCGCCTGCCTTCACCCCGGCACCCCCTACATTTCTGCGTGCTGCCATGTTTTAAATACAGTAATGCCGGCACACAAACGCAAATCACTTGGTTGCCGGGGCGGAGTTAGTTGCAGAAACAAACTCCCACGCTGTGCCTTACCGGGCCACAACAAATTTAAGTGTTATTCAGGAAGGCAATTTTGTTCCAGCATAGAGCATGCATACTACAGTGTATATGTATGAATGTGTTGTAGGTTCTTCATGGGCAGGAGTTGTGTGGAACCCGATTGAAGGTGCTGCCTGCCGACCCTCGTGAAGACCGCAGAAAGCGCCTCAAAATGGATGAGTAACTGTGCTGAGGTAAGCTCTACCTTTTTTTTCTTGGTTGACCACGTCTGCCTTTCTTTTTCCTGAATGGAAAGTTTTGTGTTAATGCTAGACTATGTATGTAGTTCCCCCATTGACTGACCTTTTGTAGAGTTACTTAATTTAGATAAAAAATTGTTTTGTGTTAATAATTGCTAGAGACGAATGAATGTAAAATTGAAGTATTTATCAGTTTTTATTTCTTTTACTTTGGCATCATGTATAATTTGTTTATAATTACTTTTCTTTACCCTCCTACCCTACCCCACCCTGATAAACGGACAGAAATAACTGCCATGACAAAATAGTTACTTTAATTCCTAGAGGTACAAAACCTGAGACTTAAAAATATTAACATTTATTAAAAAATTATAAAAATAAGAAAGAAAAAAATACAAAAAAAAATTACAAAAAAAAAAAAAAAAAAAAAAAAAAAAAAAAAAAAATAAAAAAAAAAAAAAGAAAGAAAAAATTAAAAAAAAAAATTACAAAAAGAATAGAAAAAATTGTATAAAAATGTGATTACTGATGCTTTACATTGATACAGTGACAGCAGTGTTCATCCCTATTTCACAGTTTGTGTCATTGACCTCACAGTTAGCATTTGTCTTTCTTGCGCTTTGTCCTTGACCACGCTTGCAGTGGCAGGCTACAGTTTCTCTTGTCCTCCTTTTGTGTTGCAGAAGACATGGTTTTTCACTAGCTGTATGTTATCGAAATGTATGAATCAGTGTTCAGAAATGACAGTAAAAAATATATTTGTCATCACATTAAAAAGAAAAGTAAACATTGTTAAAATGTATGATGGTGAGAAACACTGTGGGTACCATTGTAAAGGACGCAGATCGTATCATTGAAAGTACGAAAAGTGAGGTAACATTGAACAGCACAATTATTATTTAGAAGAGGGGTGGGGTCCAATTTCAAAGATGGATAAACTGTTGTGTCACTGAATTGAATATATGTCTGAAAGACAGATACATTTTAGTTTTCTTACTGTCCAGAAATAGGCTAGATCGTTGCATGAAGATTTGCTGAAGAATGCTAGATAAATGGACACGGATAGTAAATTTAAAGCTAGAGCTGGGTGGTTTGAACGTTCAAAGGAGCGTGCTAACCTTCACATCAAGAAAACAGCCGAGGCTGCAAGTGCAGATGTGAGCATGGCAAATGACTTTCCTTAATTCGTAGTAGAAATACTTAATTGAGGAAAGAGACTGTGTTGTCCTTTCTTTCGTTCTTTCTACTGAAAAGAAAACTTTGTTGTCATTTATTTCTTTCCCTACAGAATGATTGCCGATCACAAGATGTAAAAATTAACTTCTCATATTGCTTCCGCCCGCCACCCAGTAACTTTCGATCCTGCCACTTTGAATTACTGAGCAGCATACTTTGTAACTGACAGTTTAAACCTACGTGTGTAAGAAGCTAGGTAACTCCCGGCCATAATCAGACAAGTTTTAAATCAGTGTATTGTGTAAACACTGATGCGAAACACTTTGTAAACGAGAACGTGGATAAAGACAAACAAAACAGTTAGGGTTTTAGCAGCGATAGTTACAGCAGAGCGAGGATGGAGTGGGGAGGAGAAAAAGAAAAGGAAGAGAAGTAATGATGGAAGAACAGGCGGTGAGAAACATTCTCTCACTTCCTCTCACTCTTGACGCCAGTTTAGACCTACGACACCACCTTGCCTTCTTCCCCCTCCCCACCCTCCCCGCCTGCCTTTTCCACCCTGGTATTTTTTTTTCTATTACCCATGTGTAGTACACACCCCCAAACTTTTATCAGTTGTTTTGGAATAAAAGTGTGCACTATACACGAGTAAATACGATATGAGACTGCAAAAGTCTCCATGTTTTTTACTGCTATAGGCATTTGGCAACTTTCCTTCTGTGTGTATGTGTGTGTGCGTGCATGCATGCATGCATGCATGAGTGTGGATTAAGTCATAATTTTATATTTATATGAAATAGTGTTAATTTTTTAGATGATACTTGTGAGTACAATTTCCTCTTGCGAAACAATATTGGCTGGCATAGTTTTCTCATAACGGTGCATCAAAACAAATATTTGCATGTTCTGCTGCCATGCAAATAGTGAAAACCAAGTACCGTATTCACCCATGTACCCCTCGCACACATGTAAGCCGCGCACCCCTTTTTTTGATAAACAGTTTGAGCAAAAAAAATTAAAAAAAGAATTTTTTTTTTCCAAAAAAAATTCAAATGAATCAAAATGCTGTTTACTTGTGTACAAATGACTTATTGTATATGTAGGCAAAGAAAAGTTAGGAGAAAAAATGTCTTAGACTTGTACATCCTCGTCATCACTGCTGCTTTCCTATGCTTCACTAGAGCTGTCCTCGGCATCCACGCCGCTCCCCCAGATGGTATTGTTAAGGGGGTAGATAATAGAGATTTTCTGAAGAGAGAAGGGTCCAAAAAAAAAAATAAAGATAGCGTGAATAAACAGGAACTGGTAAAGCCTCCACCAGCGCCCCTCAGTGGACTTACCTCCACGACCCCGTCCTCAACGAGGTAGAGTAGGTAAACCTAGGCGGGCACATAAACGTGAATACATGCGACCCACAGCCACATTTATTAACGTGTCAAGGTTAAATAAGCTAACTAAGCTTATAAC
>PNEQ01102076.1:0-13871 GCA_003012365.1 Medauroidea extradentata | reverse complement strand
GCTGATCAACGAGTGCCGGAAAAATATAGGTGGAGAGGTAACAGAGTGCAAACAAAGGCGCAGCGGAATAACTTTAAAACGCCCCACTAGATGGCAGGGGCAGTCAGAATCGGTCAGAATCGCCTACCGAGAGGGAGACACAATGCTTTCACGTGTACAGAGCTGCACAGAAAGGACTAAATCACGTGATGGACATGCAAAGTACACGCGCCCTGACACAGCAAATGTCCGCACTGCAGGAAGAAACAGTAAAATAAAGAAGAAACAAAGCTTCGGCTAAGGAATGCAAAACGTAGCCGCGCACGTCCGGCTAACAAGGAACACGTTACTGCAGCCTGAATCGGCTCTACTCATAACTAACATGTGGAGGAAAGATAGACTGTAATAAAAAAATAAAATGTACAGAAACATCCAGAGTAAAATAAAATTACTGAATGACACCAAAATACTGTTAGTATAATGTAAACAAGATAATATCAATGAAATAAAAAAAGTTAAGAAAATGAACCTAAACTTATGAGAATATAGACAAGACATTTCAATATTTAATTTATATAAGTCGTGACGTATATAATACGGCACAAATCTTTCCGAAATTCAACAGAATATTTATATTGCAGCTAAGTGACATTACTTAAAATATTTAAATGAGGAAAAATCTGTATTGTAGATCCCAAATTAGGACACTTTCCAACCAGTCTTGAACACAAAATTTGTAACCTGCAATTTGTCAGACGTCTGATCTTCGAGCAGTCTGTAACTTAAACAAAGAATACATTGCCCTCAAAACCTACTACATTCCAGCCAGTCTTCTTAACACCAAAGGAAGGCGCCATGAACAACGTAAAGAAGAAAAGATTCCACATCCAATATTTCTGGATGCTGTTCAGGTGCTTTAGTTTTTGCTTTCAATGTATTCATGAAAGCCCAAATAACATTGAGTTTATCCATAGATACTTGCACATTCTCGGATAGTTCAATATTCCTTTGCCCTTGTTTAAATCCCAAACACAAAAAATCAGCTGTAGAATAACCTAAAATGTGTGTGTTCCAGTACCTAGTCATTACCTAATTTCTGTTTACAGCCTGTTAATGCACATAAATGTCCATCTGTTGCTACTGTTTTGCAACCCTATTAACAGATTCAACAAAGCACATGACTAAACATCTCGCAGATTGAACTCCTTCTACAAGTTTGTGGAATACCAGCAAATAAGGTGCAAGCCAACAGGAAACCAAGTCTGTGTGTGTTGCACAGGTACGTACGTCAATTTCTGATTTTTCCTCTTACATGATCGCCTACTAAGGATGGTAGACAAATCGTGACTTTATTGCACCAAACCGTTGTTGTGAGTCACACTAAAAATATCCCTGACTTTCTCCCGTGCTTGAAGCAGTACATTATCATTTCCCTGATATTTTCCTGTTCTTAGGAATAATGTAATTATCATTGCACCACCATAACAAACATTCAGTGAAACCCCTTTTGGACACTTCTCAAGGGATTGCCAAGAAATGGTGTAAAATACAGCAAGGTGCAAAAAAGAGGAAAAGTTATACTATACAAGGCTGCTAGAAAAATACTGTGTCAAATAGGAGAAAGTATAAATTCCGGGAATGTAAACCAGGTTATACTGTATACCTATTTATTTTGGCATGTACAGTAGAACACGCATTACTGCAGAAAACATAAGAATGTAGCTAGTACTGGATGAAGTACTTTCAATGACTGTTATAAAAATTACTATTAACCTATATAAGCACTTGTACTTGAACTAGGTAATACAACACCAGGTACAATTTGGCTTGTTGTCTCTGCAAACAGACCCTGAAGATGGCACCTAAAATGTATGTGTGCCACAACACTGGGAGAAGCAAAGACAATGCTACTGAATCCTACAAACAAAGATCTACATGACAATGTTCATGAAAGCCTGCAAACATTTTTCAGAAGCATTATGTTACACATGTACAACAAAAATTTTGTAAATAGATTTTGTATTTTAACTGCTTATATTTTTGCCCAGATCTTTCTGTTTTTCAATCAATAGCAAAAATTCCTAGGAAAAATTTTTAACATTTACATGATTCTTCCTAATCATTTCGGCACTAAATGCAGCTTGGCAAAGCAGTAGTTCCATTAGCATTATAATTCTCAAATTATTCAGCTTTAAAAATGTAATATTTTCAAATCTGACCATAAACACTGAAAAATGTTCTTATTGGCTAACAGATTTATGATGTAGTCCATACTTGTTTTGGTTAGTCGCCACCCACTAGAAACTATTTTATGCATTGGAATTTTACACTGACTTAAAAGACTAACCAAATTTAGCGAACTCTGTTACATAAAAGCTAGCTCGGGAAATGCGCCTGTTGTTAAAGTATGTGTGGTTGCAGATTTGTTAACAACGAAGATTTCACTGGTACTGATTTGTAAAGGAGTGAAAACAGCAAGCTTTAATAGCTCTCACACTTTGCAACGTTTTCGTTATAGGTTTGAGTTTACGTCAATTTAATTTAAATTCCACAGCAATAATAACTTACAACAAATTAATTTTAATGTTTCAAATCTGGTATAGAATCATAAGTTGTAAGTTTGAAAAGTCAGCCGAATGAAGTTCACATTCATACAAAACCTAAAACTAGTGACCTAATATCTGTAGTGCTTTTAACTAAACCTGTCACAGACTGGTAATCAAACGAATGTCCTTGTTGCGCAAGTTGGAAAAATAATACAGCAGATCAATTTTTAAAATTAAAAGTAATTTTTTTCTTTAAAAAAATTTGTAAGTTTCTCGTGAACTGCAGTTAGAGCTGTGTTGCCATCTCTGGGTGAGTTACGCAAGACACCACCCACCCCTCGAATTATCGACCAATGACGGTTGCCTGGAACTCATATATTGGCTAATGATGTTGCCACAGCCAGTGGACCAGCCAAATCATATAGTATATGGCCAAAAACACTACAGCTGACGAGATTTTATCGCAAACTGCAAGCTACTGACTGCAATTTGCAACTTAAAAGATCTTATGTATTTAAAGTATTTTATGTTAACCATGTCATATTGTACACAATACAGAGAAATAATCATTATATACCTAAACTGTACTATTTGTCGTTAATAGCAGACTATTAGGGCTCTTCTTGTAACTTAAACCATGCAGTCCACGTTGATTTGTCAGATGGTGCTATAGTTAAGATTTTATTTCAAGTAAACTGTATTTTATTGCTGCGCAAAGGAACTACTGTACTACAGTATACACATTTATACTCTTCGGAGTGACAGCCATACTTGTCTTTACCACATAAACTATTTTACTAAACACTATTTCATGACCGTATTATTATTTTCATGAACGTATGTTGCTGTAGTTTGTATTATGTACAATAAAATGTACACCTTTACCATATTGTGATATCACAGTGACACAACACGGCGGTTCACGTTTTTACTATGCAAAAAATACTGCTCTCTTTATTTATGTTTTTCTTGAGTTACACAGATGCAAAGAAAGAAAGTATGGTACCATTTAACCCTCAAATTAAACATACTTTTAAATAAGAACATGACAAAAAAAAAAAGGAATTTTTTTTATTGTGAAAAGTTTCTTTACAGTTTCCTTGTTGAAAAGCAAACGGTGTTCTGTCATAATTTTTGGCTTCAATGAGTGGTCTTAATTAATCACTTAGCCTTAAAGATGTCACTGTAGATGAAACAAGAAATGGATGCTCTTAGTTTTTAAAAAATTACGACATGCTCTGTTAAAATTTACCTTACAGTGTTAACAAGTGACTGACAATAACCTTCCATATCACAATTTTATTCTCCAGAATTCCTATTAAAAAATCAATTTTACATTGCATTAGTAAAGAACTGTCTGACATATCCACAATAATAATTAAATATGAGCACACACCATTTCTAAAAAGTTTCTGAAAGAGAAACTCTGTATAAACATAAATTATCGTGTTAATAAGAGGTCAAAACTAACCTCCTATGACAACATTTTACTCTCAAGACATCCAATAACACATTTATGAATTTGCAGTGGAACATCTGATTTCCGTGGGAGATGCAATGAAAAATGGATGCATGTTGTCACCGAAAATTACAAGACACTACAAGACCCTCCGTTTCAAATTAATTTTAGCCAAAGTGTGGTCGTACGTAATATTTTGAGTATTACTTTATTTTAGCTCTATATATTTCTAAGTGATGAAATAAACAGAGATTTTTTTTAAGCCTCTAATTTGTTTCTGGAAAAAAAAACTTAAAAATAGACTTGCACAGTTGCCAAACGTTGTATGGGTTCTAAGTTGACATTGTTTGTGGAAGAGAGTCATGGACAGTGTGGTGGTACTTAAGCCCCAAACACCAAAGGAAAAAAAAAAACTGTTTCCAAATTGTCTCTTCAAACTACCACGGCATCACGTGTGGTAGAGAGAGAACTCTCACCTCAAGGTATTTCATGGGTACGAAGGCGTACAAGAGCATGGAAATTCATTAAAATCAGATTTCATATGTATGGCACATTTACTTATGTGCACAGTCACTTGGCATTATTAACAAACAAAACAAAAAAAACGTGCTCCACCGTTGGGCTACTAAGACAAATTATTACAACTTAGGCCATTTGCAAGAGTTGCAAATAAAAGAAAATAAAAGAGTTCCATCATGCCCAAACGCCTCGGTAAACTCGTACCAAAATTACCGCGTCACTTAAATAATTACAGTGACTTCCATCAAGTGGTGAATTGATAGAAATAAAATGAAAATAAAGAAATATGAAGCCAATTCATCTTAGGCGCACGGCCCTCGCCATCACATAGTTCACCCAACCACGTGGGTGAACCCCTTATCTCGCAAGCGCAGTTGCGACACGTCCTCATCTCACAGCGGGTCAAGCAGAACTGGGAGAGCCCAGGGCATGTGCGCTGACCAGGGGTGCTATAGCCTCTAATCCAGCGCACATATCCCTTCGGAACTCTTTTAATTACTATGACGTACACAGGCTGCTCAGAACTCTCAATTCAAAATGTATGACTCCTGGCAATTTAGGGTGGCTACAGAGTTCCTGTCAAAAAATTCCCTGACATTTCCCTGACATTTGTACAACTGAAATATTTTACTGTAACAAATTCTTTTTTTTTTTTCTGAAAAATATTTTACCAGAAATCACAACCAAAAGTAAATTAAATCTGATTTTAATATGCCTTAAATTAAATCATATCATTACTCACCAAATAATCGCTTGCGATGACAAAGAACTCATCACAGGTACAGAATTTGGTGTTGTGCTTGTGTTACAAAATATCACTTTCACAAAACAAGTCAAAATTTAAAACAAGTTCACACAGTTGCACTTATCCTCACAAAAGTTGTAAGCCTAATAAAAAGCCTAATAAAAACTACTATGTCTGCATACCACCACCACAGCAGTCATTTCATGTACAGTATGTATACATTTGGAAGAAACATTTAAACTCTTCAGACAAAGAATAAAGTTAATTTTGAACAACAATTCATCATAATACCACTTTGAAATTTTTACTTTATGTTATTTTATCAGTGTAACCAATGTAAAATCATAATATTTAAATGAAGACAGTAAAATGAAAAGGGAGACGAACACAATGAAATTTATATCAACCAGAAGATTATAACTTTTATGCAGATTAATGCATCAAATTACTGTGTAAAAATTACAAACTGACAATTTAGGTATGTTTTCAACAAAATTCCCTGCACAATGCCTGAATCCCCTGACATTTCACTGTTTTCCCTGACACACTAAATTTCCCTGACATTTTCAGGTTTTCCATGTTTTCCCTGCCTGTAGCCACCCTGATACTTAATACATAAATTTTTAGATTACATTAAAAAGAACATGTTGACATAAAATTATACAATGTACTAAAGGCGTCACTGGCGGAGTGATACATTGCGGCCATCGCCGGAAACTTAGCAACGGGCGATTCCCAGAATTCAAGGCCCTTTGTTCAACCTCACGTGCTCCTCAGGCATCAACCTGTTACACGCCTGAGGCCATCCACAAAGATCAAACTTACACAAAACTGAAAATGTGAAATACACCATATGGCCTTTAAATTACATAAAAAGTTACTCAGATAAAATTCATGAAATAAATAGCTGAACAAAATGAGACTAGTCTGAACTCTCTACGACAAAATTGACTGATCAATATTAATAAATTAATAATTATGAAATGTAAGCAAACACTAGCCCTACGTAGCCCACCGCAACAATTATTGATTAGTTACAAATTAATTTGTTTTAAAATTGATATGTAGCTTCTTGCTTCAGGATGGCATTCCATAGCCCCGCAGGACTAAAGTTCATCCCCAGATCTTGATGTTAGAAATGATAGCTAAATAAATAAATAAATAAACTATTTAATTAAAATTATAAAATCTCGACGAACAAACGACGCACTTACACTCAGAAAGCCGGGCAACTTATGAAATGTGGGGCTTCACTTCACACTGCACACAATATCAAAGTAAACCAAAGTGACTGGTTGCTGCCTTAGTGAATTGGGGGCTCTTATGTGTGGGCCGGCATTGTGGTCAGTGTTAGACCACACTGGGGTCGAGAAAATAACATCAAAATTGAAAAGAAAAAGAAGGAAAACATGGCTGGTGAGGCCAGGTGAATCTACAACAGCATATATTTCCGTGGTATCACTTTGTTTTCAAAAAATTTACAATATCAACAACTTTTACTTCCGAGACAAAGATAGATGCCTACACTTCCTACAAAGAACTATACTTTTGCCAAATTTTTTGGGCTATGATGATTAAATCTGACCTGTACTGACTTTACGAAGCACGTAGCCAGTGGTTTTACAAATTCATTCCTAGAAACCTGACACTTCTAACGCATTTACACAGTGTTTACGCAATGTCAAGATACATACACAACTTATGCAATTTCAAATAAAGTCACGCGAGAATCGCGAGAATTTCTTGTGAAAGGTAAACCTTGGATAAAATCAGGAGACACAAAATGTGCTAATTTACAGTGAAAGGTCCCACAACTTTTACTGAAGGAAATATTTTATAGGTATTATGTGCTGGTCATGTGAAAAAATTACCAACTGTACACACTGGAACCTGTATGTATTAAACCCAGAAGTATTGCATTTTCACATCCATTGAATACATTCCATGGTCTAATTTCTAATTTATCTTAACATATTCCACTGAATGTCGACATGTATTGAAATTTTTCATCAGGCATTTGAGAAATGATGGATAAAGGTACCAATGTACAGGCCATTAAGACATCAATAAGTAAATCATAGAAGAGATGTACAAAGAGGAATTTGGTGTGTCATATAGCAGCTATTGATACTTTTTTTAAATTTGTAGTTTTCTATTTACCAAGAAGCTGAAATAACCTATATGTTCCAAATTTTTTAGCAGGTACGGTAATTAGTATTTCTATTGTATCAGTGTTTGATTGAAAACAATTACGTATATATTCAATAATGTAAATTAAAGCAATGGCTACTAAATACTGACAGATACCATCAACCAGTCTCTTACAAGAAAAGAACATGAGACATGTAAGCTAAATTATTTTGAACAGCATTATTTAATATTCTAACATCAGAGTTTGTATGAGAGTTTTCAGAAAAGGTGCTAGGAACGAAAGCTGTAAGATGTTAAAAGCACAATCTTCCAGGAGTAAGATTTAATACTACATACATACTCCTATCTTGCAAACTTCCTTCTTTCCAATATGAATTTAGAGCCAGTGGGAAGGACTGGAGTAAACGTAAAGCCACCTGTAGAACTCATATCTCAGAAATTGGCTGTAGGTAACTATTTACAACCAGTATAATTACTTTTCTTCCACGGCCCTATGTTAACTAAAGCTGACCAGCAGGTTGGAAACATGTGAATATGTTAAGTATATCCATGAACACAAACTCAACACACTTCAACTAGCAAACTCTTTAAGGTGGCTGCCCAGGAGGACGTACTTTGCATGTTTGAGGCCTAGAAATGTGGAAGTGATAAAGGAGACAAAGCACATGCAGCACACCTTCACAATTAGATATAAGTCATTGAACTGCAGTGCAGTCTTCTAACCGACAGAATAACTATGCGACATTCAGTGGTGATGATTTCAATCGGTGACATAGTAATAAATATTGTTGCGTGTTGGCCTGGCAGCAAGCATGTTACATCATGCTAGGATGACGGCCTAAGTCCACCAATAATGTCATGGGTTTTCGCAACTATGTCGCAGCTCCCGAGAGACATCAATGTCTATTTTTAGACCTCAGGTCATCATGTTTCATCAGCGATTGACGTCACTAAAGGGGCAGTATAAAAGCCTCGGAACTGCGCAATAGGAGTCAGTCTAGCATTGTGCAGTCTTGAGGAGTCTTAGTGAGTCGTGTAGAGTCTGAAGAGGATCAGTATTAGTTTGTAGTCAGCGAGTATGAAGTGAGAACCGAGAGTGGTGAGGCAGCGATGGGCGTCGTGAGAAGTGACTGGCCGAGAGGAGACACTGACGTGGCATAGAGATGAAGTGGACCCAGCGCCTTGGGGGCGGTATCACGACTGCATCGAGGCTGATGTAACATTGGCGGAGCTGACGAGGTGTGCCGTCTCGAGGATGGCAACACGGCGGCGGTGGTTGGTGTCGAGGCTGAGTAACATCAGTGCCCTGCAGAAGGGACAGACAACACTAAGGTGTTGTGACGGTGCGACTGAACTGACGCGGTGTGGTGTTTCGAGGATGGCAACACGGCGGCGGCATCAAGGCTGTGTGACGCCAGCGGGCTGAAGGAAGGACGAACAACACTTGCGGTGTTGTGTTGGAGTGTTACAGAGGCGGTGAGCTGTGGGGAACAACACTGACGGTGTTGTGTCGAGGAAGGCAGTAACTGGCTACTTAAGGAGACTGTCTACCTGGTGATTCAAGAGGAGTGCTTCGAGAGTTCGCTATTGGTCCTGCTCGGAGGAGGTGCTAAGATTGCGCAGAGAGGCTGGTGAGGACATCTTGGTGATGTCAAGAAGACGTCTTGGTGATGTTGTAGTCTACTGCGAGGCTACAGGCACATACCTTCGGAGCAGTACTGGGTGAGACAAGACTGCTTCTGCTGCGAGTCGACAGGTGAAGGAGGAGATGCGTGACAGGAGTTGAACCGAAGACCTCAAGAGTGAAGACAGTAGTGCACTCTGGGTACTGCACATTGCAAGGTGAGCCATCACCACTTCGGACTGTTAAGGTTGTCTATTGCCTCTATTTGAAAGATTGTTGATTGGATATATGACTGAACTTTT
The DNA here is from genome assembly GCA_003012365.1 of Medauroidea extradentata. Classification (NCBI taxonomy): domain Eukaryota; kingdom Metazoa; phylum Arthropoda; class Insecta; order Phasmatodea; family Phasmatidae; genus Medauroidea; species Medauroidea extradentata. The sequence goes on along the minus strand of PNEQ01102076.1, from coordinate 4,546 downwards.
ATTGTGACAGTATTTAATTAACTAATGGTAAACGTGTTTGTTCTTTAAACATCAAAGTTAATTAATGTTTCTGTGGCACAGCAGTAATTGTGTGCATAACTAATTGTGTTATGAAAGTTATAGTTGATTGCTGTTTTGTGTATTTCGTAGCTTTGTGAGCTATTAAATCCAGCACTTAATTTAACTCTTTTATTTCTTATTATAAGACCTCTATCCCAAAGAGCTCAGAGAATGGCCCACATATAAAGTTTTTGCTTAAATTTGTAGCAATATAATGGTGTACTGTACACATCCATACATTTTTAAAGATTCAACACCAAGATTTTTATATCCAAACAGGACCACAAAAAACCATTTTTACCATTTTGGGTTACTTTTATTTAAATAAATTTAAAAGATTATAATGGGACGTGAAATGGCCATAAACACACATAGCATTCTGTCAATGCTGTTCCTAAGCAAGCACAACTCATGCAAGTTGAGCAGTATCATAATGACCCTCTTATCAGCTGAAGCTCTGCACCATTCAGCAGCATGGGCAAGCAGCCTTGAATAAATTCAATCAGAAGGAGAGATAGGTAAACTTAACCACCATTGTTCCTGCCCAGGCTGAACTATGATTCCAATGACTAATGACCTAGGAATGTGTGAGCAAGCCAGCAGCCTTGATTCTGCTGTCATTGTCCAATAAGGTGTGGCATGGAAGCAGGCCTACAACTCAGATTACTGGCCAGCACCTAGTATTCTAAAGCCTCACCAATTGACAATTTCACGTGGATTATCTGTAACTTGCGCTTGTCCCCTTTAATCTTTATCACACCATTACATGCCATCCATGAGCCTATCCTCAGCCAGGTACCGCAGTTTATGAAAGAATGGTGAAAGCCTACAGATTTGCAAAGGATACCCATAGAGCAGTCCTTCTCAATTAAATTTACCGTAGGCTACTTGCATTAATTTTACAATTACCTAAGACACTCTAGAGGGGTGAGGCAGTGGGAAAGAAATAAATGCAATAAATTACAGGCCTAATATTTAGTCATTTAACTGAACTTTGTTTCAATTTGAAACATAAAAACAAATTATTGTCATACTGATGCATACAGACTAAATTGACTGAACTATCATTTAAGAAATTTTCTTTGAATTAATAAAACAATAACTTTTTTCCTGATTTCTGGCATTTCAATGGCAGTACAGTAAAAATCTTCCTGGGGGGTGCCTATTGAGAAGGTTTGCCACAGAGTAAAAGTTAAGGGCGCGGTCTACCGCAATTTTCATAATAATTATTTTATTTTGTATTTGTACCAGATATTTTTTTCTTGTTTTAGACACAAAATGTGACTAAATTTGACTCAAATGATTTTTTTTTTATCTCTCATAGTTTTCTCGTAATGGCTTGTTAAAGTCATATTTTGCATATTTCCGTTTTAACGACTACACTAAAACCAACTGATATACCAAACTCAAAAAAATTCACAGCGGATAAAGACATTGTAGGCTACGATGACATGCTCATAAAATTGAAGAATAAACATTATTTGTATTTTTAAAAAAATTATTGAATTTTTTAAATTTTTATTTTCAGTTTCAGCAATTTTTTAAAATTCAAATAATTTTTATTCTTAAATTTCATGAGCATGTCATTGTAGCCTGCAATGTCTTTATCCACTGCGATTTTTTTTGAGTTTGGTATATCAGTTGGTTTTAGTATAGTCGTTAAAACGGAAACATGCAAAAATATGACTTTAACAAGCCATTACGCGAAAACTATGAGAGATAAAAAAATTTCACAAGAGCCAAATTTAGTCACATTTTGTGTCTAAAATAAGGTACAAATAAAAAATAAAAAAATGGTGATGAAAATTGCGGTAGACCGCGCCCTTAAGTACTCCAAACATAGCATAAACACCTTCACTCATCATTTGTTACTTCTTGAGGTTCAGAGTATAAAAGTGAGAAAAAGATAAATGGCTTGAATACGCTGCGACTTCTAGGTTTACATACTCAAGGTCTGGCCGACTCATGTCGAATATACAAAAAGTAAGGACTCACTAGCCAGATTGTAGTTCAACTAAAAAATTTAAATGTGACTTATTTATTTTCAGCTCTTCTGCTTAGTGAGACTGCCCGCCCATGCTGCAGAGCATTGTGAAAAGCTTCAAACATAAGATGCTTACAGTATTCGAAAACTGCTCAACATGCACAATTGAAGACTACTTCAGAATAGAAGTCAAAAAAACACTACACGTATGTACACCAATTTCAAATGCTATGATAACATTAAAAGACAATCTTTTCATGGGTTTAAACTATGAAAATGGGTGTCTTCTTGTCCTTTTTAGGAATGAAAATCTTGCTGCAGAATCTTGAAAAAGATATAAGCAAGTAAAAAACAAATTGATTCTATAATATTACATTATTAAATGATAGGGTCACCTTTGAATATCTCACACATACACACTGTTGGCAAGTGATTTGAGACTTAGAGGCTTTGGTGAGATATGATACACATGCAATGTCATCCTCAGTACTTTGCGCTTCTAGGCTCCATATGTGCAAAATGTATCATCCCGCAGATGGCCACTTTAAAACAAAAAAAGCTATCTAAAGGTAACCTGCTACAAATATATAAGAACTCTAAAATGGTATGTCCAAGCGCAGAACACACACATTTGCACCCACATTGTACACTGGATACATGCCAACTGTTAATATTCTGTGCGAAACGACAAGGCTTAAGCAATGTCAATAAATATTCACAAAGTTTGATGTAAAATACCTGGTTTTTGTGGGGGCTGTGGTACAAGATGCATTCAGAGATGAAGTATGCCACCATAGCATTTCCACCAAGAGCAGTGACATGTGCCCGAACTATCGCCAGCACCTCTGTCACGAAGCTGTGCACGAATCCACTGAGACCACCACACTGTAGACAAAGACTTGAGTTGTAAGCAACACAGTGGAGACAACCTAATGTTAGAAAGTAAATACATAATTAATAACAAATACAGTATTGCATTACTGTTTTTCCCGAACCCAATATTCAAATATTCCTAAATGTTACAAAACTTTTCGTTAGTCCACTAAACTACTGGTGAAATAAAAATAATAAAAGCAAATATAAAACACTGAAATACAAAATTTAATAGTACATACTGGGGCCAATGAAATATGGCTTTTTATGGATGCAATGCAAAATTTGTATCTTAAGTCCATCCCATTAAAGAATTCCTTGATAACGTTACCAATATTTGTATTACGTGCCAGAATAAGATACCATTTAAAACAACCGGACGTGATTGTATATGGCCTGACGAAACAGTGGTGGCAGCCCCGAGCAACCAATCATTTACTGGTAACTTCCATCACCGACATTGAAAATAGTGTGTATTATACATGAAAAATAAGTAAGCATTTTGGAGGAACTGTAATACAATAACACGGCACCATATCCAGCATTACTCAGTTAACTATTTTATTCTACTCAAACTGCGTAATTTATACAACTACATACAGTATTTTACAAATAACCACACCATTAGAGTCAACCTACACCGGCAATCAAAACAAAGTGACGACCATTGCGAGTGTGAGCTTCTCGTGTGGGTTTGGGATTCTTATAAGATGTTATTTTATATATTAAAATATTGCAATGCAGGGATTAAAAAACCAAGCCTGTAATCGCCAAAGGGATATTACGACTTGTTTCCAAAGGCGGGAATTGGAAAAATGTTCAGCCTTGATAACGGCCGCCTGGCAACTTAGCTTGGCATGTCTACAAAAAAACAGTGTCTAAGCAAGAAGCAGGTAATCTGTCCAGAGAAAGGTACTACAATAAAAAATTGTTACAGCCCTTTTATTTGAACAGAATTTGTGGGTAAATACTAACGGTTCTTGTTGTTGTAAGTCTATATGTAAACATGCTTTTTACAAGGCATTGATTCAAAAAAATCATTTTGTACGAAAAAGTCTATATATGTACAATGTTTAATTTTAGAAAGTAACTGGTACCATTTAATGTAAAGTCCACGTGATATTTTGTGCCCGTCAGCTGCAAAAGTGGAGACCTACATATTATTACCAAAAGAAAAGCCCAGTGACCTAACGCGATTTCTCAATTATCATATTTTATTTATTTATTTATTTACAACAAATTTACAGAGGGCAAAAACAGCCCGAAGGCCTTGAAATTTACCCCCATAAACAAACAACAGTCAGGGGAACACAAATACATAAAAAACAACATAAAAACCACATAAAACAACAAACAACAACATAAAAATAAACATAAAAAATAAAAAATACAAATTAACAAAAGATAATTAAGACAACAACAACAACATAGAAAGAAAACAAGGAAAACATTGGACAAAGGGAGCGCACTGTCACCGGGAATGGAGTCGAGCTCACGGCAGAGGAGAGGACCCTCGGGACTGCTTTTCGGTCCCCTCCCCCCCGCAGCCAGTCCCACCCCAGTGAAGCAACCCCATTTGAAAAATGAGAAAAAATAACAAACATACAATACAAACCAAACAGAAAAACA
>PNEQ01102075.1:0-13872 GCA_003012365.1 Medauroidea extradentata | reverse complement strand
CTACAAGACAATACACAGTATGGTTCATAATTAACATTATTAATTGACATATCAATACATCCCAACCTACCTAAAGTATATTAACTACTAACTATTGTACATTAACTAAGTCACTATATATTTTCCACACTCTGTGTGTTGACCTTCTGTCAACGGACTACCAAACTAAGGGGGACCTCTAGTCGGGGTACAACAATCGGAACACAGCCACATTTTGCCACTGCTATTTAGTATGCTTAGAGACACTGGAAAATCGCGAAAATGTTTAAGATAGTCTCCAATAAACTGTAGTATATTAACCTTGACATGTGTGAACAGTTTTCTGGCAAATCACATACGCTGTGTGTTCAAGCTGTGCCGTTCTAACTGGGTTTGTTGTAGAGAGAAACAATGCTTCAAATAAACCACAACCAATGTCGAAACGAAACATCCAGTGTTATGTACAGCATGTTGGAGTCTAGCAAATACTTAACTATTCCCGCGATTTTCCAGTGTCTCTAAGTATGCTTGTTCTATATGAGCAAATATGGCTATAATTTTATACATTAAAAATAAGTTAACATTTTTATTCCTAATTTTGTCGCATAAACAGTGATTGATTATGGAACAATTTTTGCGTCCCACATAAGAAAATTCTCTGAAAAATGCTGATTATAGATAGAGAAAAAGAAATAATCGATAAAATTATTATTCAAGTAGATTAACGAAAGCAGTTTAAAAGAAATCTTCAAGCAATTAAACATGTTCTTCTAGTACTCGCAAACTATTTGTGATAGATTAAATTTACAAATTAAATTCAATTTATTTCTTTTGATGCATTATCTGTTACGTTGTTTACCATTAGAAATCAATTACGCTATTTATGCTTGGTATTGACGAAAATGCTTCAGTTTTTTGTGAAGTAAACAGTTATTCGAGTTTTTTTTGTCCTAAGTAACACGTGTTGATTACGTTATCAAAAATGGGTTTAATCACATTGTGGTATTTTGTTTCAGGTGGCGGTTCTTCTATACATTGCGTATGTTCTTACTTATGTTCTGTGGAGGCGGGAGATAGAGCCTGACAACTCAACCATCCCATATCTGACTGCGCTTGGAGATTTGCTAGGCATTATCCTGCTTGGCATAACATTTGCTCTTTTGCGTGCTATGGGCGAATCGACTGCTTAAGAAATATTTGTGGACATAACAAACGAAATATATTACAGTGATTTATAGCATATTGGTTCATATTAAATATTAACTTAATTTCTAATAGATTCAAGTAGCGGTACGTGTCATTAAAAGAGTTTAGGTGGAAATAAGAACGTAAACCTTTACTGTACTTAACGACAGAAAGACCTAAAGAAGTCTTTAAAGCCATTTGAATTTATAAACAAATTAACATCAGTGTTTGTAATTAAAAGTATATATTTAATGTTGACAAAGATTCCTAAGTGACGTCAGTTACGACTGAAAGATTTAGTTGTTACTGTTGCAGTTAAACATATTTTATGAAAGCATGTTGTTTGTAAAAGTGTTGTGGATTTAATTTTTATTGCTTACTGTAGAACAAATTGTAACTTATATTTTTGTAACTAGAAGAGTATTAATAAAAATACGTATACAACATATCAGTTTATGTCCATTCTATACTAAGTCAGACACAGCATTATTTAAAAAGTGTAAACTCATCCATAGCTTTCCTGGCATTCTTACGCGAAATTCTGCAGTTGAAACGTACCACCTTGACGATTAAACCATGCTTCCACGATATAAATTTTTCAATTCTTTTAATTAAAACAGGTCAAAAAAGCAGGTCAAATCATTTGAGATATCAAAAAAGTTAAGTTTCACTTGGATTCGCACTGGTTGTTAACAGCAGCTTAAAGAGGAATGACCTAACGATTTCAATTTAAGACAAATGGACTGTGCGTTCAAAGCGTTAGTTGAGTTGTGGGTAGATATTCAAACATGTAAGTTTAGCGTTCTCAGAATATCAGTACAACCATTTAATGAACACACAATTTCAAGGCTAAAAAAACGGTGAAATGCACTCGAGTACCGCAATGAAGAAATTTACTAAGTTTGGAGTACTCTGACAACTGAAATGTAAAGATACACAAGCAAAACTAACAGTGGAAAATAACACAGTAACGTGTTTTCCTATGTGATACAGTTTTTTTCTTATACACTTTAAGAATTGTATTGTGTAAAATTGTCTGTGAATATTTCTCTTTAAGAAGTCTGGAAACGACTGAAATATCATTATAAGTACTTCTCGTGATCTAGCTAAAGGGTCATTGACATCCGAAAACATCCATCTATCACGTTCGTAACTGAAAAGAAAAATTGAGTTGAGAAATTTTAAAATTAGCCGTGGGAAATTATACGGTGAGTAAAGGCAGACACACTCATGTATATTTCGGCATCCAGTTGCATTGAAAGGCATACTCAAGTCAGTTGTGTGCTGTGAATGCATTGTTTATGGTAGCAGAACTTTATAAGCTAAATGAGTACCATAAGCAGGTGTACCTTTGAACATGTGGGTTTACTTTGGGACATTAAAATAATATATTTCTCGCATAAATGGTAGCCGTGAATAAATAAATATGCCTGCGATAAATTCCGAATAAATTAAACATGGCATTTAGTTAATATTTACTCACAGTAGAAAGTTATGGAAAATATAAATAGTGTAAAATTGTCCCGAAGTCACTCCCGCTTACGATAATCATGTTAATAATTGAGACTGAAGTTAATAAATGTTTAATTCGGAAATAAGCTGAAGCACTATAACTAAGCACCCACATAACACTGCGTACGTTCAAAGATACATCCTCCAGCAGACGCGAGTTTCTCTGTTCTCGAAACGTTAGTACGCCACCACAGCAAGGAAGATTACGAACACTCCCACTATCAAGTAACCCATTTTCCTGCCTATTATCCCCATTATTCAAATTCATCATGTGTACAAAGTGTTCCGCTACTCAACTGACTTAATTAAGAAGCTTATTGGCAACAAGAAATATTATATACGAAATCCTGCGCAGTCTCATTTTTAAGGTTCTATGGCCGTACATTTACAAAACACATACGCCGATAGAAATGCAACGTAACATACGGTCGCAGCGGAATGAGGCACTACACACATCGGCAAGGATGTAACAACATTCTTGAATGGAGCGCACCCGTGAGTGTTGATTGGACGAGGTGAACAGGTTCCCTTGCCGTCGCGTTCTTCAGAGCTTTCCCCACTGGAAGTTTTCGTGTGGGGCTGTCTGAAGACTAGGATTTACAGCAGATGACAACCAGACACATGAGACCAGTTAATGTGGGCTATAACCGATGTCCATAGTGGCAAACATACCATAACTAACATATCGCAGCCTATTTAACTAGTAGATGGTGCAAATTTGAACAGCTTGTGTGAATCATTTAATATTAATATATTGAACTGCATTTCAGAAATCAGTACCGATACAACAACTAAGTGCTTTCTGGTATGTACGTACTTACATACCTGGAACTCTGAAAATAATGTGGTTGCATAGCCTACGTAACTATTTGAACTTTCCTATTGCCAATGAGCAGCAGAAGTATGTGTTGGTTGAGTCGCGGAACATCCTGTAAGTGAGTTTATGTATGCGTGTACGAGGAAATCGTATAACTGAGTTATTATAAATACAAACTTCATATTAATATTCAAACTTAATTTCAAACTGACATTTAGAATATAAATATCAAACTTAGTAGTTAAATTGTTTCAGGACGGGTTTTTAGTACATTGTAAGTTTACCTTAATGAACGTTAGCGCGGTCTACTGCAATTTTCATCACCAATTTTTTATTCTTTATTTGTACCAGATATTTTTTTCTTACTTTAGACACAAAATGTGACTAAATTTGGCTCTTACGAAATTTTTTTTATCTCTCATAGTTTTCACGTAATGGCTTGCTAAAGTCATATTTTGCATGTTTCCATTTTAACGACTACACTAAAACTAACTGATATACCAAACTCAAAAATTCACAGTGGATAAAGACATTGCAGGCTACAATGACATGCTCATAAAATTAAAGAATAAAAATTATTTGAATTTAAAAAATGCTGAAACTGAAAGCAAAAATTTTAGAAAATCAATATTTTTTTTAAAAAATGCAAATGAGTTTGGTATATCAGTTGGTTTTAGTGTAGTCGTTGAAACGGAAACATGCAAAATATGACTTTAACAAGCCAATACGCGAAAACTATGAGAGATAAAAAAATTTAATAAGAGTCAAATTTAGTCACATTTTGTGTTTAAAATAATAAAAAAATATATGGTACAAATACAAAATAAAATAATGATGATGAAAATTGTGGTATACCGCACCCTTAACTAAGACAAATAGTTATTCCACAATTCGTTTTCGAAGTTTGGATTATATCAACCATATTTTAAGACAAGATTGGAAAATTAGAGTTTCCTCACGGCAAGAATGAAGTATTACATACATACTTAAAATCTTAGTAGGGTGATGAAATTCGAGAGTTATTGTCGGGCGTCGTTTTTATTCAAACTAGCAAACTGTTTATTTTTAGAACATAGTATTGGAAGGACAAATTAACAAGTATATTACCTTTAGAAAAAAGTCACGAATCTGTTTTATGATAGTCGTATGCATGCACATTAGGTAATCCTTCATAATAGAAATACATGCTGCATGTTTTCTGTGAATTATATACATTTGGGCGATTTTAATTAGCAGTGGTTCAGGAATCAAAGGGTCATTCAACAAGGTTACTCTTGAGACACTGTCATCATACACCATCTAAGCTGTCTTCATCTGGAGAGGGAATCTTCCCAAATGACACTGTGCTGTACCGCTCAATAAGTTCTTGCTTCAGCTGCGTGGCATGGATCATGTCTCTCGTCTCGCACACCACCTTTACCTGCATTAGGCAATCGAACCATAACTGTGAATGTCAATGCTACATTAATTAATCGTTAATTAAAGTACCTTTAATGAATTAAGATGTTATGCGTGCCCGTGTTTGAAGTTTAGACAGGTAGAGATCACTTTTCACACATTAACTTCAACAAGAGTTGGTTTAATTGCTGTTACAAAATTGCATATCAGTGTTTTTGGGAACAATGGAACAACTCTCCCAGCTAGAGAACTAGAAACTGTTACGAATGTTCATAGGTTGGTAAATGCGACGTTTCTGCAATACAATTCATAGCACATAAGCAGGGCCCAGTAGTGTTCGCGACAATTTTTGCCCCACTTTGTTTCAGTGTCTTACGTGTACACCTGCACCTCAACTTCATGATTGTTGACAGAGTGTTTTTGTGCAGAGTAGTTATTCATTAGTACACGGATAATTGCGACTCAATCACGTCTGTGATTTGCGGGTTTAACCTCCACACGCTGGGTGTTAAGGCATCCAATCACTGGCCATAAAGCTGAGCTGGAGGTGTGTACGTAAGGCATTGAATCAAAGTGGAGCGAAATCTTTTCGCGAAAACCACCGGGCCCTACACATGACGTATAAGTTAGTTAGAATCCCGACAATTTCGCGGGTTCAACAACCAACGGGCTGGAATCCACAGCACTATGTACCCTCTGGCCTCGACTACTTGTTTATTGGCTGCTGGTACGTGGAGTGGCCAGTGATACATCAAGCAATGTATAGCAAGATAGCGCGGAAGTGTATTAACGTATGTCTGCTATCGGTTCACAGTCCTGAGTGAAAGTTTCATTAGCAATGACCCGATAGCGATAGTAATTAACGTGTAAACTAATTTGAAGCCTCATGTCTTCTCCAATGAATTCGCGAAATTTTCTGATCTCTACACATAGTAAGAGAGAGTGGAAAATCGTGGGGAAAGTTGACTTTTTGCTTGGCTATAACGTTATACGTATCACACTTATTTTTGCTTGGCTATAACGTTATACGTATCACACTTAAGGTTTTGTATCGATATTGGCTATCATTTATCTGAAGTACTAATTCTCTTTTTAAAAGGCACAGCTTTAAAACAGAACGTTTGTGACTTGCACCAAAACAGTTCATACGTGTCACAATTTCCATCATACAATAATCATAGACTAAAGTTACTATAACTTATTGGAGACTATGTATGTAGACTTTAAATATTGTCGCGGTTTTCCAGTATTTCTCCGCTTAATTAGGGGCCCTTGATTTCCGCGAAAAGATTCTTGCACCACTTTGCTTCAATGCCTTAAGTGCACACCTGTAGCTTTGCTTCATGATTAATGATTGGATATTTTTAACTGTCAGCTAATCACAGACGTGTGATGTCACAGTAACCTTTGCTATGATCGGCACAGTAAAGCAAAGGACGTATCATCACAAAAACACGCTTCCAATAACCACGAAGTATAGCTGCACGTGTGCACATAACGCACTGAAACAAAGCTGAGCAAAACTGTCTTCGCAAAAATTAGGGGTCACTGCGTACAGTAAATAGGTCTCGGGCTGAATCATGTCACGGTAAAATTACATGGCAATATTCGCAGCTATAATTGGCAGCAACATACCAGGCGAGTCGTAAATAACTGAATGTTACACATTGTCCGATGTAGCATTCCATAATATGACACCGTACTGCCTGCTAGAGAATTTAAAATTTAGCTTATTAGTTACGTAGGTTGTTGTGCTTTTGAGCCATCTGGGCTAGTGAACCAGACCAGGGTATAGCTACCTACAGCAATGCTTCTCTTTCAGTGCCTAAGCACTAATAATACCGGGAAGTTGACACCAAAATCAGTTAAACTTACAATATAGCTCGGCACTGTACTCAAAGAAGGGTATTGCTGTCTCCGTGTGACATCATAGATTACGTTTCACACATGCGTCAGAGCATCAGTGCAGCCGACGTTGAAATTGAGGGGCGGTACAGGAGTGTTGGTTTTTAGTCATGGAACGGAGTAGGATGACAAAACATGGTCCAGCCCGAGCACTATGCAGTGTGCGCCATGTGATCTGTTGTACGGAAACGGTACGTTTTAGAACCTGTGTTCAAGTAACTAATTTGTTCCTCTAGCTGTGAGGATTAATTCCCGCAAAGTGTTGACTCAACATTTTGTTAACAGTCACTATATTTCTCATATTTAAGTCAACGAAAATTCCGGTCACATGTAAGCCAACAGTTTACGATGAATAATACGATTATTCACTGAGCAACGTTGGTTGCACGCTAATTAATTCCTTAAGTGTACCCCATACAAACTATATAAAATATTGAAATGAATACCACAACGCGCTTCTCGCCTTCTGGCAGGGTCACATTGTGTATGAGAGAAGGTGGGCCGGCTGCTCGACGAGTGAGTGAGCCAGGCCTGTCGCCTTCTGGCCCGAGAAATGGATAAGGTGAGGTGAGATGGGGGTGGAGTAGCTACGGAGTGGGGAGGGCGTTGGAAACGGGATTTCCCTGAAAAAAAAAAACCCGCTGGCGAACACAAAAGTTCGCTACGTTTCCCACATACGGAAATGCAGGATCGGGACCCACCAGGAATCGAAACCGGATCACATATATGTGGGAGGCGAGGGATCTAGCCTCTCGGCCACCACGGCCTCCATATAAAATATTACGTTACAAAAATCGATACTAGTTTAGTATTATAAATCGTTTAAATAATGCATTGAAAATTTGTTGCTAATGCAAATCCGGAAATCTATAGGACGAAATTAAAACTAGGCTGATTTAACTGCGTAGAACTTACTTGGATAGAACGATCAAAAAATTATCTTAGAGTTTCAGAAGGAGCAGCAGACAGCTATACGAGGAAAGCCAAAGAGCCTGGATGATTTAATAAACAAATGAAATCTTACGAGTGAAAGAAAAAACATTGTCTTGTTTTAGGCCAAAATTTAAAATAAGTCAAAGGGTAAATTTCAGAAGTAAAATAGTGATTCAATGTTTCAAAAAAATTAAATGAAATATTAAAACAAAAATGCTGAAATTTTATTAATATAAAACCAAAAAAAATCATTTCCATTATGATGAATGACGTGCATTACTAATTGTTTATAAAATAACGGGAAATTTTTTTTATCTAATTCAATGCTTAAGGTTGCTGTAAAAGAATCTGCAGAAGGAAACTTTGCCATCCAACGTCATGTTGATTCAGCAGTGGTAGCAAATGAACGACGGACGGAAGTTGCTGCGTAGAAGTCGCAAAACCATTATTTTAGTATAGCATTATCCTTTTTACACACCCACACACACATCACACATGGTACGTCGGTTGCACCCTTTTTACTTTTACATATTTGGCTGGTGAAGTTAGAAACTATTCAAAATATATTAGATTGCTCAGCCACACTGGTAAACAAAAAGAATTCAGGCATCTGATTGTACAGTGCAAACGACGTTGCATGCGTCGTAAAATAGAGTTTAAAATATTTCTGGTCAACTAAAATCCTTTTGCATGGAGCGAGTAGGTGTGTCACGAGGTACTCACAAAATGGGCATAGTACCGAATTTCGTCTATTAATGAAACACAGTCGTCATGAATGTTTTGGGTGTCAAAATGTCTGAACAGTTATGATATATAACATTAAGTACTTTGAATCGTTTCCGAAACCAGTGATCAGCGATTAGTACGCTTAGGGAACAGAAACCTTGCGATGAAACTTTCATTTTGATAACATATCAAACTAACATACACTGCATAAAATGTTTATCTTTGAAACGATAGAAGCAACAGTTGGCTGTGTATTAAGTTCATCAACTTCCATGAAATGTGCACTTGCAATATATCCAGCTACATTTTCCCGAATACAGCAGCATATACGGCACATCGTTAGTAGGATATGAACTGTCAACAAGCTGTACTCATGCAGAGCAGATTCTGTTTTGTCCTATTTAGTTCCTAGGCAATACCTAATCTGAGTACAGTACTGAAATACATTATTTTCCAATTAAATAACGTTATATGTTCATATTAACTCAAAACACTCATATTTGGGTTTGACTGCCGGGATTTTCGCATGTGGAAATCGTGCTGGACAATGTCGTCGGTTGGTGGGTCTTCTCGGGTATCTCCCGTTTCCCCCGTACTTTTATTCCGGCGCTGATCCACACTCATCTCTTGTCACCCCTCACCAGTGCTAAAGACCTCGCTGTTGAGCGCTGACCAAACTCTCTCACTCACTTTCTGAACGTACAATTCTGTTGCACACATGCGGGACATACATTCAATGAAATGATCAATGGTAATGCAACCAAGGTGTGCTGAACTGGATTAACCTAAGCCCTGGATACCGAACTGCCCAGAGTAAACACTCATTATTACCCACTTCTTCCTCTATGCTGTCCAGCAAATCAGCTTTGCGTGCACGAGCATTTTCACGTATGTAATTGAACGACTCAACAATGGTACCAACATAAGAGACTACATATCCTTCATTGGTTTTGTCAGGTCCTCATATTAGTTTTTTTATTATTTTGACCAGTTAATGATTATGTTATGACGAATACATACAGCAAATAAACTGATTTAATACTAAACTAGTCACGCAATATAAAATTGACTAATAATCGGTAAATCATGCACAACTGCTGTAAATTATGCTACAGAAAATGTAACCTATTTAACTACCCAACTAATTAAACTGGGTTTCCGTTTTTACTAAACGGTATTTGATACCAAAAATTAACTTTTCTTAGTATGCACAGAATTTGTATCCAATACTGCTTTCGCTCTACATATTTAGCAGAGCGATAAATAATCTGGCAAGCAATAGTCGTTTTGATAAACTGTAAAATTTTTTAAACAATACGAAATTTGAAAATTTATATAAGCAATGAATTATTATTTTTCAGGGTACTATGATTGTAAGATATATGTAACAATTTGGGAAATAATTCCGTTTAATATATCATCACATTTTATATCTGATAGGCTGACCAACTCGTTTACTTACATTTAAGTACAATGAACCAATTTTGGTTTATTTTCTTATGTGAATACTTAACCATAAAATATTTCTCATATTTTTAATGCAGTATGCAGTGAAGGCATATAATACTAAATTAAACTTAGCGCATATTGCATGACATGTACTAAAATAATTAAATTATTGTACACTACTTGACTTTGAAGTAATTTTGTGAGCTATGTGTTTTTACATACCTTCACACTGAAGATATCAGACTGTATCCAGGCTCTTTCATGAATAATATCTTTGATAGAAACTCCTAGGTTAGAGAGAATCTTGCACAATTCAGATATGCCTCCAGGTCGGTCACTCACTGTCACGGAAAATTTGAGCAGCCGGCCATCCACTGCAAGCCCTCGTTCTAGACATCGACCAAGAATTGTGGTGTCTATGTTACCCCCACAGAGAGGCAATACGACCCTGAAAAATAAACATCCTTAAAAATAAAATAATCGTAATCTAAATCGTAATTATTTTGCATGCGCATATAAAAACACCATTGTGAAATGTATTGTATTTCATTAAAGTAGTGAGTAAAGGTCGTAACAAATTACTTCAGCTGAAAATCCGAGAAAATTAATAACATACATCTTCCAGGCTGCACTCAAAACCAGCTGGTAAATAATAGTACCACATGAACTTCGCAACGACCATACTACTCTACGATGCGGTGAAATGTGGTGAACTGTCAGCATGGTATCCAGACACCATTATATACATAGAATCACGCTGCCGAGAAATTCTTGGCAACCGACGTCTTTTAATTTCTTATGAATGTCTCGTTAAATTACTGAATGTCTTGCTGTGAAGTTCTAAGCATTTTTAAAAGTGCTTATTTACAGGTACTTTAAACCAGTCATACAATGCCGATGGTATGCTTAATTTACGGGTAGTCGTCTATTAGGGTAGAATAAAGTGGATAACTTCAGCCATTAACAGAGCATTTGTACCTCTACTTTGAAAGATGAAATCTCTGTAATCTCTGTACCTAAAATATCTATCGTCGAATACCGTATGGATATACTATCTCAACAGATTATTATAGGCTACTGACAAATAAATTAAAAAAAAAAAAAATAAGTGGACATCATTAAGTTGAGTAAACTTCGCACACCTTCAAGCGTTCAGTCATTCTCAATTATGCTACACTGAGAAAAAAATTTTGTTGGTGCAAACAAAATTTGTTTGAATCAACCAAATCATTTGTTTATAGAGGGGCAACGAAATATTTGTTTGCTGGTACCAAATTATTTTGTTCCCTCGATTTGTTTGAGGTAAATAGCTGAATTTTGTTAGCAGTACCAAATATTTAGTTGGTCATAAAATTTTTTCGTTAGACATATTAAATGCGCATACAATATTTTAAGAAGTAAAAAAATTATATTTTACTAACTTAAAAAATTTCAGAAATGTTAGGACTTAGAAAAAAAAGTATGGTCGGGCCAGGATTCGAACCTCTATCCTATCACTTCCCCTTTACCGTTCATGACCTAACCAACTGAGCTACGACTGCTTCTGTGATATTGAGGTTGTTATTTGTACAGGAAAAGTTGGGCCTAATATTAAATTACGATTGTACTGCTTTATTTTCAAACATGTTTGTTTTCCGTCTACGAAAATGTAAACGACGTAAAATATTACTAAATGATTGCCGTGCACCGCAGCACAAAGAACAAGACGTGCAGATGCGGTGGTTTTCAAGTTTATAGCATTTTATTTTGTGATCAATCATATTAACCACTTTGAAATGGTTATAGCTAAAATTAAGATACTTGAATTATTCTGATTAACAGTTTAGACATCCTACTTGTCGCACAAACTTATATTTTGAATGTTGAGGTATACAGTGTTCGCCATCTTGTCGCTCACGCACGCCAGACTGCCATCTTCCGCGAGTCAACCAAATGGATTTAGTTTCGCCAACAAAATCATTTAGTCCATCGAAAAAAATTGTTGGTTCAAAGCACATCACTCATAACTAACAATATTATTTTGTTGACCAGTTGTAACAAGTTGTTTGTTTACACAAAATATTTATTTGACGTCCTATAGTAACCAAATATACGTTTGGCACAAAAAAATTGCGTTTAAATGAATAATTTGGTCCAGGGAAATAACTAAATTAGTTTTGAGGACTCCAAGCTTGGTCTTACCAACAAAATATTGTTTGGCTGAAGCAAACATCACCCAAACAAATATATTTAGTACAGTGAAACAATTCTTTCTCTCAGTGTATTGACAACATCGACACACATACACACACATATATATACAGGGTGTAAATGAAAGTATGTTACAAACTTCGTGTGGTGATTCCTTGTCGAAAATGAAGTACAGTTACTTAAGACGACTTTTCGCGTAGCACACTTCGTAAGGGAGCAATACGCCCTCGAAAAACGAATTTCAAACTAGTTTATTGGTACAAAATCGTAAACAACATAACATTAAATCATAATTCGTCGGATACTGTGTTCTGCTAACACTTATCGACAGTCTGTGAACAATGTGTTTCGAATAACTTACACCGTCATCAAAATAATGGAGGTGGTCACCCCCTTTTCGGCTTAGACGTTGGTGCCATCAGATGTTATGGACATGTAATGCTATAATTTGTATCAAGAGACTCCGATGAACAAAAAAGGTCGTCTTGTTGTTACACTGTAAAGTGAAGCATTTACAAGAAAATGGGCAAGACAGTGTTAGGGGACTGCCACGTAGGCAACGCGTACTACACAGGTGGTGTGACTGAACGACGCGGTAGTTAGTAGCAAACGCGTACCCCACGCTAGTTTGTAAACCTACCACGTGTCATGGGCGACGTTGTGTGAGCTACGAACAGTTACTGATAGATGCCTGGTGTAGCAGAATGAATTTGTTAGTAAATGTTGCGGGGATATTGAAATGTACTGCACACGTGTAATTATTCTGCATAGTAGTAGTACGAAACCAAATGAAGTGAACAATGTAATGTACACAAATTAGAATGCGTGTAATGTAAGAAGGGTAAACATTGGAGCGCACAATTCTACGTATGCCAGTCACCATTGAGGTTTTTCAATATCATTGCCTCCGTGATGAACAGACGGTTTTGTGTTCTGTACTCTGTAAAGAGTAAGTTGTCTGAGGCTTGGCCCTGATACATGCACACTCCCCACGTCCCCCTCCGTTTAGCGTGTAATGCATGCCGGAGTACCCATTAGACTGCGACGAGGTACTCTCTGACGTGCCGGGATATGTGGGCTCGTCATACTATTCACAATAACTGGGTTGCAATCAAAACCAAACGTCCGTGAGAAAGTGAACATGGAAAGGTACGGGCATGCTGAGCTTACCGATATGGTATTGATTTATGGTGAAGCTAAGTGGAGTGGCAGGTTAGCTGCACGAATGTATCGCGAAAGATTTCCACACAGATGGCACCCAGCACATACTATTTTTGCACGAATCGTCCAGCGTCTTCGAGATACAGGTACTCTCCTGCCACATTTCCGTAACTGTGGTGTTCATGCAACAATGCGGACGCCACGATTTGAAGCGGAAGTTCTCGCCCGAGTCGAGGATCAACCGTCAACAAGTACCCGTGTTATTGCAAATGCAGTGGGTGCATCACACATGACAGTGTGTAATGTCTTGCATGAGCAGCAGCTACGCCCCTAATGTAGGGAGCAAACATTACTGCCACGTGACTATCAACCCAGACATGATTTGTGTGCATGGTTTTTGCAGTAGACAGCTCGTGATCCAGAGTTTCCCAGGTATGTTCTCTTTACAGACGAAGCGTCTTTCACACGTCATGGTGTGTACAATGCTCACAACAGCCATGTGTGGGCTGAAGAAAACCCACATGCCAGGGTTGTGCGATTCCACCAAGAGAGGTTTTCGGTCAACATGTGGGCGGGCATAGTCAATGATACCTTAGTAGGACCGTACATGTTACCAG